>JBCEWB010051799.1:0-14120 GCA_039654565.1 Peronia peronii | reverse complement strand
TTTAGACGCAGTGGCAAACTATGGTTGTTTGTAATCGTAGACAGCACTGTAAACAACCGACAGCATTATTTTGATGGTGGCATGAATCATTGTGTATGATACTGCCAAGTCGTGAGAGAACATGGCATAACAGGCCTAACTTTGTGTCGTGACTATGCCATCTACTCAGAAGAGTGGGTGTATTTCTGCATAGTGGTCTATCACGTTGTTTGACGTTAACAGCAACGTTAATAAGTGCAGCATGAAATTTCATATCCAGTACCGCATATGGAGGAAGTATAACGTTGAATTTGTGATGACGAGCGATACTATGGCGTGCGGCACCACGGGGGATTTCGCATATAACGCATGTTGAATGTAGCATCACTGCTACTGTCCACATGGGATTATGTGCGTTTCACTGGTTTCAGAGCGACTGGTAAGGGTGTATTGCTTTGCATCACGCTGAAATTGCGCAACGCCCGTGGCACTGTGTCAGAATTTATCATACTGTGTAATGACGTTGTGTATCCTGCTCAAAGATGTATGGATATTTCTTTTTAAAAAAAAATCAGTAGTTCTTGATAGTAACCACCGTGCTCTTTGTCCTTTTTTTCCTGTGGATACAGATGGCGTTCGACACCATTTTTATGACAGAATAGTGCTTTGGGTAGTGCCCTGTGTTTACACGTATTCCTTTTCTGAAAACCTTTTTTTTTTTTTTACATTCTTTGATCATTCAATTTATACTGGTATATAGTATAATATAGCCTGCCTCCTAATTCGTTTATGTATTGAGCCGCAATAAGCACAGTGTCGCCGTAGTCGTAATGATGCGTCGTTAAATCCCAACACAGACAAACAAACTCTGTGGAGTGGACACTGTGCGACGGTGCCAGTTGATGTATGATACTCTTTGATGAATACATGCTTTTACCCGGCAACATAATATTAATATCTTTTGGACAGTGATAGTATGTGGCACTATTTGGTTATATACTGCATACTGGGACACCTTTCTTGTATAGCATTCATTGGTGCATTGTACGACTTACATGATCTTCTGTTCTATCCTCTCATTCAGCCATATCCACGGTATAGTATGGTATGCCTTTGTGCACGATTCCTATTCAGTGCTGATAATTTATCATGCCAGATGTGACATTGTAATGTTAGCCATGTATGATGCTATATCGCTGTAGACAACTTCATATATTAACGATGTATGTTTGCAGTCACAGTCTTTATGCTAGGATGTACATGGCGTCAGGCATTGTAAAATGCATAAGAGCAGGAAAGTTAAATCGGGATTAAGCAATACATGCTTTGAGAAAACTGGAGTTTTTTTTTTATTATATTCCTTGTGTTTTGTTGTGATAAAAATGGACTGTGGATGTGGTTTTATATTATGTTTTATTTGTTTTTTTTTATGTAGTTATTTATTCACACTTAATTATTTAATTACTTAATTAATTTACTTATTTATTTGGTTTATTATTTATTTATTATTTATTATGTCTTTTTGTCTGATTTTCTTTCTTTACATAATGTATAGATCTATATTTTTTTGTATGACAATGAAAGAGTATAGACAGCACAAGTGTTTTAATATGGTGGGGCGCATTAAAAAAAAAAAAGGAAAGAGAGACTTGATATCATCTGCAGTTCCATCCTCATAATATTATTAGGCCTGCGTATGCCAGTGTATGATGGGTGTTGGTGGAACATATTGCGCGGGGTATCGCAAATGTAAAGTGTCAGGCAGGTGAAGGCAGTACCAATCTAATATTCAGTCCGATTTTGCATTTGATCGATATCGATGATATATGTATATTGAACAGTCGGTTGGCATCTCGGCAAGGACAAAAGGACAGTGTTGTGTGACGAGAGCATAATTGTGTTGGCAATACCGAGAGCAATTATCTTGATATTGCTTAGAGGAGGTGAAAAAGAGTGAATGAGATGCTGTGTTGCTACTGTAGATATAGGATAGGTTAAGCAGTGATAAGAGGGAGAAAGAGAGGGGAGAGGGGTGGATAGAATAATAGTGAGCAGATGACAGGTAGTTAGGCAGGAAGGCTCTTCAGTTAATAGGTAGGTCAGTAAGATGAGGCAGGCTAGGTAGGTGTTGTGAGGTAAGCAGCCATAGAATGAAGAGAAGAGAGAGAGAGAGAGAGGAGGGGGGAGGGGCGGGGAGAGAAAAAGGAGGAAGTGGGAGAATGATCAATGATTTATGGGAGCCAGCGATAGCTTTATGTAGTGTCATGTAGCATCTTCCTAACAATTTTATTGAATTAAGTCTCTCACCATATGCACTAGACTAAAAACTGCTGCTTGGCAAACGGCGTAAACAACAGAATTCTGTCTGTAACAGTCCACTGAAACCACTATACGTGCACCGCCAGTGATCATAACAGATTAACAACAATAATAGTCATATAAAAGCTTTCATTCAGTAACAGCATTAATTCTAAACTGCGATAGTAGCATTTAGTCAACACTGACAACATAATTCAATTAAAAGCAGCATCAATATTTAATTAGAAAAGAAAAAAATCGAAATTCATGAAGATGTTACAGGCAACTCTGGAACAAGAGAAAGTGGATACATTTGGGTTTCTGGCCTCTCATTCACTCGCCACTTCTGTGATTCAGGTCTTATGTTTTTTGTGATCAGTCGTCTACGCAACTGACATATTCTGCAAAACCTTTCTCTGTGTTGAATCAATCCAGCAAAACATGGCCGTCAGTTGTATGCGATAACCAGTCATCTTCATCTGCGTGCCTGACCAAGAGATTCGGACTCAGTCACACGCTTCAGTTATACGGCAACTGTCAACAACTTGCAGTGACCCATAGATAAGAATCTGATAAGAGAGATCGTTATATTGAGAGAGATCGTTATATTTCATCATGAGAGCCTTGGATGTTCATATTCGTGCTTCGTGGGTATCACCGAATTCGGAGACTGCTTTGATCCTATTTGAGCTTTGGGTTCTACTTCAGTTCCATGTAGATTCCATGTGTGATTCCTCACTTCTTTGGATGGTTTTCATGAGACTACTCCAAGTGGTTTCTGCTGGCTTAAAAGTCTTGCGTTCATATGGGTTGATTAGTTAGAACCTTGCGTGCTTCATGAGTGTTTCCGAATTCAGGAATTACTGCTATTAGCTCTTACCAAGCAAAGTTTAGAGTTTTTTGTTTTATTCCAGTAGATGAATGTGGCATACTGATTTGATTGTTCTATGTTGCTCAGCTCGAAGTTACCTCAGATTAAATGTTTTCGTCTATGTTACGTTTAGAAGTCCTGTGTGGTATCTTCAGTGTTTCCACGCAAGGCGCCCTTGTGTTTGCGCAGAGTCTTATCCAGATACGGCGGCGGAATATTTGCACTTGTACTTATTTTGGCATCAAGCATTGTGGTATTGATAGGGAGTCTTACTTATTGCCTTTTCCCCCCTAAGTTCTTTGCCTTCTAAATATGACTCCAATAGCGCTCCTGGCTATTTTAATCAGGATATTATAGATTTGTAGCAAGCGTCTGTTGACAAGGCTGGTATAGTATTTGTACTAATTCTGTATGTTTGGCATAGAAAATATATCTGTTCATACAAGTGAGCATTCTGGACACGACTATAAAAATGATCTTTCTTTTTGAGGTGTGCTAGTACAGGCATTGTAGTCATATTATTACAGCTGCATTACAATTCTTTATAGGACTAGTGCCATGCTGACTGATTCTAGGGCGGGCGATGTGGCATTATGGTCGCTTTATTTTATATTATAGTGATTTTATACACACCACTATGTTACATGTACATATATTTCTCAAACCAGCTGTCCAGTGCATCTTCTGTTTTCCTTCTCTTGCTCGAAGGAATATTTTCACAACGCCCATAAAAGGCCACTTTGAGGCAACAAGGCTGTAGTATGTTTGTGAAATGAATGATGAAGAAATAACAGCATTGAAAGCAGCCATGTTTATGGAATGCTAGAAAAACAACAACAACACTGAGCTGTCGATGTAATTTCAGTGCAAAATGTTTCTCCAGAACAGAAGGGGAACATATAGCCCGGGGCAGAGGCCACTCAGACCAGAAAGGGGTAGGAGGAATGTAAATGCTGTGAAAAGGGGATCGGCAGAAGAGATTTGCCACGCTTACAAGTGAAGTTTACAATATACGAAAAAGAAAAAAAAAAGGGCTGGGAGAGTTGAGGAAGAGAGAGAGAGAGGGGGGGGGGGGGGGCAAGAAGAAAAAGGTGAAAGGGTGGGGTCAGAAACTAAGAAAGGTGATAAAAGAAGTAAAGAGAATGCAAACTAGATAATAAACGACAGTGTGAGAGAGAGAGGGATAGAAGTAGAAGAGAAAGGAACACAAGAAAAAAGTAGAAGAGGTAAAATTCATTTCAGGCTGTAATCCAGTCAGCATTATTGATTCTTTCTCAGTCTTCCCTCCAGGGCCCATTTCTATCTGTATTATTCGGTTCCTGCCTCTGTCTTTGTGCCCCCACCTCTAGTGCCCACTTCCCACATCCCCCTTTTCCTTCCTGCTTTCGCAAATTTCCGTCGTTTTCTTTTATGTTGTGCTTATTCGTGTAGTGTTCTCTCCCTCCTGCGCTCTGGTGACTTCCTTCCTGCCGTTTGCTGCAGGAGTCCAGAGCGGCTGTGTTGGTGCATTGCTCATGATGTGAGGAACTGCAATTTCAGTCTGTGCCTAGATTTGTATTGAGATAAGAAATAGGTCCCTGTCGTTTACTTTTATGTCCTGGTTATGTGCATAGTTTTCTCTCCGACCTGCCTTCTAGTGACTTTCTTTGCGCCGTAGCTACCGAGTCCAGAGTTACTCTGTTGATACATTTCTTGTGATGCCAGATATCTGCTGTCCCAGTCTATGCATACTATTTTGGGGTAACAGACAAGCACAAATTGCTAATCATTAATTGAAATATCTGTCTTTTCTAAGTTAAACTCTTTTTCTATTTGAGCCTCCATAATACCGCCAATCTATGTCGTTGCTGTTAATGTTATGAAAGGTTATTCCTCCACTGTTTACTAAAGGTAATTGCTTTCGGATAATTCCACCACAAGCTGCGAGTGTGTGTCATATAAGTTACAACCAGAAATCGGGGGGACATTTTTGAGTGTCATATTGTGTATGTTTTTGTAGCGTTCCTGAGTTCTGTCTTTTTTTTTTGTTTTTCTTTCTTATTTTTAATTCATGCTCTGTGCTGGTTCTATCTTTTAAAGTGATTCTATCACACAATCTTTCTAATGCGTTGGCGAGTCGTTTGTACCAACTGTGTGATAATCAGAATTTTTCATTACTGTTCGTTTTTGTTATCAGATTTTATTTCCTCGGCCACCTCTGGCTAGTTGCGATTATCAGTTTGCAGGGATCGTGAGAGTGGAAAAGTAGAGAGACGTAATCCAGTGTGCCAAATGCCAATTCTCCACAGCCATATTTCCTACCAGACTTCTGACGAGCGGAGTTTAAGAGATTGTAAATAAATCTTAACTTTCACAAGTTGTTCTGGATGGCACATGAATCGTAATCACAGTTCTGTTATCCAGCTTCCGGTGGCTGTCGATTGGTTATTGATTTTGAAACAGAGGTGGGTATTTATATCAGAAGCTTGGCACATACGGAAGAAATGATGCCAGTCTCCATGACCAATCACAGTCTGGAAATAGCATGGCATGGCCTGCCGTGAAATACGGCAGTAAATCTAATCGGTTCAGGTGCTTTACTCTTTGAACTGATCGGCTGTCATTTGCAAGGTGATGTACCGTCGCCAGTTTGATCGAAAGCAGCAGCTATTATCTTGATTTACTATAGTGTTGTAATACGCATGTCTGTATCCTGTATGTTTGTGTTTGTATGCGCAGTGACCATAATATGTTATATATGATGGACGACCAGGTGATGGAGCTGGTGAACAGTGGATGTGTTCGTGATGCACATAGGCACACTGGTGTAATCAACCATAGAGTTTACAATCACAGCGTGTAGCAGGCAAACACAAGCCGCAATACATTTCTTCGAGTGTCAACTCCGTAGGTCGATTAAATGTCATTTTCGAGTTGCTATTGGCGACAAGAGATTGACTGGGGCGGTCGATATTTGATAAGTCTTGTGTGTGCGTCTGTTTGTGTGGTTCTGTGCACACACAGCCTCCCCCCCCCCCCCCTTTTCCCCCTTCCCCAAATGTGCTCTTTTCACTGATTGACACGATGTCTTGAAGTTTAATGGATTGTTCTTAGAAACAGGATTAATGGCCAAATGCATACATGTTTACAAATGTTCAATTTAAAATTGACTCCAAGAAGCAGCCGATATCGCAGACTAATGAATTCAGCAGTATTACAATATCGAGTATGTTCATTTGCAACTGCGAGGCATTATCTTTTAATTTCAAGAAACAAAACCCCCTACATCAGTTGTGAAGAGTCAAAATTGAAGTCACTTCGACCCATGGAAAGGCTAGCAATAATGTGAGTACATTTTTATTGGACACCCTGTATGTGCCATTAAGAAAACACCCTGGTGAGGAGGTTTTAACAATGCACGTTCGTGCACATGTCATTTCGTTGGTAATTAAATCCTCTTAACTGTCCCTGGCTATTAAATAAGGGCCTGGGTGTAGAAAAGAACAGGTATAGGACGGTCGTTGTGATGCATGTTGACAGGACATCATGAGGCAGTTTTGTGAGCTATCGCGGGCGGATGAGCCTACTAGTCAGAATGAATTCAGCCAACATGACATCAGCTTCAGGTATTTATAATTTTGATGCTGAAGTTCACTTAATTAAACTTGTGCAGGTGGCAATGGTAGTAGGAGAATATAGAAGTTTTCTATGATGTATTTCCTTAGTCATTGTAGCGACATTTCAATTTCTTGAGCTGTACTTGCAGCTCATTCACCACACACAGGGTGAGTTTTATGCTGTTATCGGCTCGTTCAAGCATACAAAGTTTATAATCGCATTGCAAAACCTTTTCAATTTTGAGTCATCATCTCTTGAGTTGGCATCTTTTCCAAAGATCTCTTAAGTTGTCTTAAGAAATATTTCTGTTTGTTTTATTTCGTTTTATTTCACTGCATTTCATTTTATATCATCTTGTATTTTGTGACTTTATCACACAGATGTAAAAATAGTGTCTATGCTGGATAATTATTTTATTGTTGGACCTTTCCAGCGAGAACTGCGCCAGAATTGTGAAGTCAGGAATACAGAGAGCACAGAATAATGTGCCAAATGCCAATTTTTGTAAGCATAGAAGTCATATGGAATATGAAGTCGCCACAATCAACCTATGGCCTCACATCTAGATCTATACTATATGGCGTGCCGCTAAACACCACAATAAATTTCTGTGGGGGTGTTTCATCCCTGAGTTAAGTACCTGTCATTTGCGAGGTGCTGCCGGCGGCAGATCATTAACAGTGGGGAGAGATGTGTGGGTGGGTGTGGAGGGGGAGGGGATCAACGTCTTGGTTAGGCGTGAGTATTCATGTATGAGCTTATGCGCACACGAATTATGTCTATAATGATTGTGTGACCTGATCAGCTGGTCGATCAGGGTGGCGTACGGAACTGCTCACAGATGTCATCTTGGTAGTTTCTGCATTTTTTTCCCCTGGTTTGCCTTTCTGGCATTCAGCTGTTAGTCATATGAGTCATGAGACCAAATTGGGTAGGGAGAGGACGCTATATGCAATTCGATTTGCATGTCGAGTGGTAAGGGCTAAGGGATTGGTGGGGAGGGGAGAGCGAAGGATGACAGATCAGTTTGCATGTTGGCACATGATGGATGTTGGGAAGAGTGGGCGGGAAGGAGCGGCAGTTATCGTGTTGTTTTACTTAAGCAGATGTTTAGGGAGTCGCTGTGGCTGAGGGTTTAGGCATCTGCTCTCCGGCGAAATATACTTACGTCGCAGGTTTGAAATTCGAATCCCACCGCTGGGTGGGACAAATTATAAGATTAGAACCTGCATTTGTTTTAGTTTCTTTTTCAAAGATGCCCTGGCTTCTTGGGTAAGGAAATTCGACGTCTATCTTTCTTGGACAGGGACGAATATACTTCAGAGATCTCCGTTGTGCACGTTTTGCACGTATCCTTGCTATTGGAAATCGGATAGAGAGTAGTCGAAGACTTGGCTATCTGGGCAAAATTTCTATCCACGAAATTTATTTTAGCCAAACTGGGCACGCAGTTAGTACTGATATGATCTTACTGTATTAGGATTGCAAAGCTGTATACATAGTCATAATAAGAAGTTTTTGAGCACTCCCGGTGCAAGATGATCAACCTGGCCGCCAGTGCATGTTCACATCAGCAAATTGGGTTTCATCTCAACAGGTGTGAGAGAAGCGAAGAGCGAGGGGTGTAGAGCAGAAAGAAAGGCGTCGTCACAGTGCTCTTTAACATTTAAGGAGAGGTTTGCTTGCAGTGCAGTGGGCTTTTTTTTTTTTTTTTAGTCAGCCAAATTACTAAGCCAACTGCATTGCAAGTAAACCTCTCCTTACATGTTAAAGAGCACTGTGTTAAGCCTAAGAGGTGTGAAACAAATCCGTAAAAAGGACATTGTCCTTCTTTAATTTGAGAGATAATAATAATTAAATAATTAATAAATAATAAATAAATAAATAAATAAATAAATAAAATGAAAAATAAGTGCAGGAATCGCCATGATAAGAAGAAAACATTTTCATCGTATTTGTCATGACTTAGTCAGTTTTCTGGGGGGAGGGGGGGGGGGGGGGGGGGGGGAAAGGGTCCCCCATGAGCCTTTTTAAAAAAAATCTTCCAGCTTTACTGTCCTTTATATTTTCTGCCTTATGCCTAGCGAAGGAAAGTGATTTGACTGACACAAAAACAATGCCCGTGGCCAGTCAGAATGAGTTAGTTATAAGTCGCTGGACACAACATAAAAATCAGGTGTTGAAGCTAGTCAGATATTGACGTTTTTTGTATTGCAGAAATTAAACGAACGTGTATCTTTGAATCAGAAAACATTGCTCTCATGGGCAGATTGTAATTATACCAGAATGTTGTGAAGTGGAGATTTAGATTATTGAGCTAAACAGTTCACTTTTGCCTATTTTTCTCCCGACTTCAGGCAATGCTGAGGGATATATCCGCTGTCTCTTCAATTTGTAATGCCCTGGCTACAGTCAAGCTAGGTCAAAACTTCTTTCACCCCTCGAAAGTGTATGAATGAAGTTTTTAAGTGACAGTAATAACTCAGTTTGGTGGAAATCGAAACACGACTCATGTTGAGTGGCTGCGAGACAAATGGCTCATTTCAGGTAGATCTACCTGATGTTGAAATGTCCCGTAGCATTCCATGACACATCTCCAGTTCTTTGCCACACTGTTCAATCGTGAATAAGGCGGTTTTTCTTCTTCTTCTTTTTTTTTTTCCCCGAACCAGTTGACACAGACGTAAGGAATCAGTGTGGAGACTTACCGCCAGACAATAGGCGCGATCATGCGTTATCATCAGATTAGGGAGAGTCATGGCATTTATGCACCGGTGGGTGGAAGTCGTGGAAACTGTTTACGTTGGGCAGCGGGGTGAAATGGAAAGGATGTCAAGTTCTTCACGTTTAGAGTTAAAGATATCATTGCAATAGGAAACAATGTACGTCTTTTAGCCACCATACTCTTGTACTGAGATGCATGTGTATTTTCATCCAAAATGTTTTCCTGACCCTATGGTCAGCAGCATCCGCTATTCTCAAAGAAGCTTGCTTTTGATAACAGAGTCATGGGACTTACCTGGTCACGGAACATTTTGCTTTGAGTCAATTTTGTTTGGTCTGGCGCCACCCAGTTTACCTTGTTTACCGGAATCTAGGATTTTTTGTCCAATGGCAGACGATTCCCCGGGTGTGTCGCCAAAAATAATGAGTGTGAAATAATAGTTTTGATCATGAAACATCATTGAGAAAGATCATGAAATTTTATCATCAAATAAGTGCACAGCCTTTTTTCAAACAACAATGCAGAAGCAGTAGCCAGCTTAATCAGGCATATCCATAAGCCTGTGCAATGAAATTCGAAGTACATGTTTTCATTATAATATTCATGAATTATATTCGTATTTTCACCTTTACTCCAAAAAGCATATAATGGTGATGTGCATGTTTCTAGTATGTGTACATTATTATTTCTCTGGGTTGTGGTTTCGTAAGCATTAAGCCAGATGCAAATTGTGAAAAATGTGGGCACTGTTCCAATAGCGAGTGTGTCACGGCTTGAAGTATGAGATCTCAGATTTTGGTTTTCAAGATAGATCGACCGGCTTTAAATTAATCTTCTCGCAAAAGGAAGAAGAACTTCAAATTAAGTTCAAGTTGAGCTTGTATTGTCGTAATGCATAGGCCCAAGTCACGGCACAGTGGCAACTAAAATTCTGCTCACTTTGAATGATACCATCGATTGTTTCTGGTGATCTGTAGAGGCGCAATGTGATCACAGTCGTGCTAACGGACCATAAAATCAAACTCAAATCCCAGTGTCGATAGAAATGCGATATTCCACCGTGGACTGTTGCAGAAATAAATGGTCTCATACTGTGCCTCTGTCACGTCATCCGCTCTGACATCAAGATTCAGATTCGATTCCTAGAGCATGGACCCGGCATCATCATTCGTTACCCTATTCCTTGTGTTTGTGCACGTGAAGCTTTTTTTTTTAAAAAAAAAATCGGTCTACATGTATCTCCAGATTTTTTCTTTCTTTCCTTTTACTTTCTTTCTTCTTTCTTTCTTTCTTTCTTTTGTATTTTACAAGCATTAGAGATCTAAATCTAGCAATGGATGTCACATTTTGTCAGTTAAATTTATCTCGACAGTAATATTTTCGGCTACAATGTGATTTCCGGGATTATTTGATCGGGCGCACTTTCTCACGACTTTCTGATTTGTTTTTGCCCACCACGTCCCATGTTCAGCTCATCAAAGTTTCAGTCGTGACACATAGATTCAAACGAGACTCAATCAGGGCACAATGGCATCCCTAATTCTACCCAGTTTTCAATAAGACCATCGATTGATGACCTGTCGGAGGGCGCAATGCGATCACAATCGTGCCAATGAACCATAAAATCAAACTGAAACCCAGCATCCATAGAAAAGCGATAATCCACTGTTGACTGTTCCTGAAACAAATGGTCTCATACAACCAGTACCCATGTCACGTCATCGGCATTCACATCAAGATCCGGATCCAATTCCCAGAGCGTGGACCCCGACATCATTCACTGTACTGCCCCCCCCCCCCCCCTTCCCTCCCTCCCTTTCCCCCTAAAAAGGAAAAAAAAAAACCTCTTGTGTTTATGCACGTAATTGTGGATACATCTGGACTTTTTTTTGGTAAATTTATGGGATCAGCCTTGTGGGATTGTTCGCATTTGAGACATATCTTGGAGGATAAAGTATCGTAAGTATGGGAATCTGCCTCAAAACGACTCTCACCATTCGAGAATTCTTTACTAGACTGTATGCACATTTCTCGTGAGGCTTTTTTTGTCTTTTATAATTTGGTTTGGGTTTTGTTTTGTTTTTTTCCACCATAAATCAAAAGTTCTGTCAAATGGCCAATGGGTCTCTTGACCGATTAAGACTTGTCGATTTTCAAAAAATCTCTTCCTATAGACATGGTATCAAAAAGTTCCCGGCTATGTCTATAATTGCTGAACAGCATGTCGGATTTAGATTTTGCCTCTCTGTCATTCGAATTACATGTTATTTTCATGGGCGTTGTTACACTGCTTCCAGCTTTTTTTCCTATGGATTGAACGCCTGTGGGAAGTCATTTTCTACGGGCGTGTAAATATTACCTACGATTCATGTTCCACTTCTTCCATTGTATCAGATCGGCGGCGTTTGACTTAAAATTTCATCTTTGGAAACGAGAAATAGTCACACAGGACCAAATTGGTGAGAACGGTGGATGGGAAACGACAGTTGTGTTGCTTTTGGCCAAATAGTTACGTTTTTAACGCATTGTCCTGCTGAAGCATCCAGTTGACATTACGCCAGAGCTCTAGTCTTTTGCATCTGACATATTCTCTCAGCCGTCCCAGAATTCCCTTACAGAAATCATAATTGACAGTAGTTTGTCGACATGTCTCTGGGGTGTTAATTTGCGGTGCACTATTCCATACATATCGAAGAAAACAACTTCTCTTAGTTTTCTTGTCGTGTGCTTGTTAAATGAAGAGCGTCCATAATAAATAATATTCTTATCATCAAGTGAAATTCTGCCGCTCTTGGATCGTGAATGCCTCTCAGAAATGCAAAGAAAAAGTGCGCAGAGCAGCATCACCACAGATCTCTTTTGTCATTTGAAAAGTCGTAACAGTTGTCTTATGAAGTTTGGCATAAAATTTTATGCTTGCTCTTCACGATATTCACTTCGAACGTAAACAGAATCGTAAACTGAATCCTTTGGGTCACTCATAAAAACGGGGGCAATATCCGTTTGACAGCTAACACAATTAAATCACATGATAGAATAGGAACCAGGTGTCTTTTTTTTTTTTCTTGCTGTTTGTGCATGTAGATTAGAGATGACCTTTCCAAAGTTATTCAAGGAATCCGGGAACAATTTGATACCCTTCCTATTCCCAGCTAGACGTTTCTGCCGTTCACATTCGTAAATTTCAATGATTTTACGTCGCTTTTTAGCTTTTATGAAACATATCATATCTGTCCGTCTGTTTGTCAGTCTCATTGTTTGCCAGTCTGTCTGTCTAATTTATCTTTTTGTCTGTCTGTCCGTCTGTTCATGTCTTTGGATATTTGTCTCTCAGCCTGCTTGTTTGGTTATCTAATCTTCTCCCCCTCCCTTTCACATAGCAAAATCCCTGCGTTGCCCAAGATGCTCCGGAAAGGTGAGGCACGCTTCACTCGCTCCCTTCCCATTCACTTCCCTCGCAATTTCTGCAACATAGCACTTGGCCAATGGCCACAGATCCGGACCACGCGCTAGATCGGAAATTAAACACCAGTGGATGCAGCGGAACAGGGTATAATTAATGTACCTGTGCCCACGCTGTGCGCCGCTGGCTATGAGTGTTGGTGAGTTTATGAATTCTGTGATTCCGTGATTGTGTGATGCCTTCCATTTTGTCTTATCTGATTTCAAAATACAGGTGCACAGTATTGTTATCTATGAATTCGTAAAAATCTGTGATACCACCAAGACTGTGCCATCCTGTTTGCAGTTCTGTGGTTTTATGCATGACAACAGAATCAGAAAGATAGTCACTATTTCACGCTATCATGTTTAGTACCCGCTACAGCTTGTGAGTGATGCCATCCTACTTTCCTTCAAATCAACGTTGGAATTTGACAGCCTTCGGTGAAATTGATTATAGTGACTGCGTATTTACATTGTCAACAGTCTTCATTGCTTCTTGCAGAATGACTATGATTTTTGCTACCGTTCAGTGATTCAGAGTTGATCTTTATATTTATAACACAATTTAATAATTATACTGTACGGGGCGTTAGAGGGTTAGCACAGAACTACAGGCAAAGCTCTGAAAATTTTATTTATTCTTTTTTCTTTTTTCTTTCGTTTTCTTTTTCTTTCGTTCTTTTTTTTTTCTTTTTTGGTCCTTTGTAATAAGCCCCCCCCCCCCCTCACCCAAGCATTGTCAATATAATTAAATTTTCACATGTATTCTTAAGTTCCTAAGGGCTACCATAAAATGCTGCATTTTCTTCAGTTTTTTACTGCAGCCACGGCCATGCTTTTATCTTCATTGTCAGAGGTGACGAGAGAGAAGATCCCTATGGGCAAGGCGATTTGCCAAATTTAGTGTCTGGTACGTGTCTGTCAGTCTAAACAGAGTTGGGGGAAAAATCCCACCACATGTTATCTTCACACGTCATTTACCTGGGGGTCAAACGGTCACCTCTCATTTCTTTTTGCAAACTTCTGTGATCGACTATCCCTTCTCTGGGTCTCTCTCACCCCTCACCCCTGCCCTAATACCCCCCACCCCCATTTTTTTTTCTAAGTAACACTTAGACGTGTCGTGTCGTGACGCTGACCTCACTCTTTCAGGGAAAAGCGCCGGGGGGGGGGGGGGGGGGGGAGCCCGAAAAGGGACTTTTTGAG
>JBCEWB010051777.1:0-14120 GCA_039654565.1 Peronia peronii | reverse complement strand
GATAGACAGACAGACAGACAGACAGACAGACAGACAGACAGACAGACAGACAGACAGACAGATAGATAGATAGATGAGGGTTCATGAAAAAAGAGACAGAGAGAGAGAGAGAGAAATAGACAGACAGGAAAGAAATATAGAGAGAAAAGACCGTAGAAAGAAAAAAGAAAGAGAGAAAGAAATAAAAAATAATGAAAGAGAGAAACAAAGAAAGAAAGAATGAAAGAAAGAAAGAAAAAGAGAAAGAAAGATAGCCATCGATTTTGTCTGCAACTTAAAAAAAGAACGGCAGGATCCTATTCCACACAAAGAAAACGGTAAAAGGGTAAAAGTATACAGGCCATATTTTTTCCACAGAGAACAGCATTCACATTCATTGCAACATATTGCTAAATATAAATATAGAATTCATAATTAAATAAGCAGCAATAGTGTCTTAACAAGTCGCGTTATAAGTTTCGCAGTATACGTTTGCTAATGTCACGAGAAAAAGTATGCTAATCGGAAGGAAGTATGTTTTTCATTACTCACCCTTTTGTCTGCTATAAAATATGTTTCTAAACGGTCCCAGATCTAACAAAATTTCACATCTTTAGAGCTGTCTTCTATTATAATCAAGAAATCTTAGGGATGACATTACTTATATAAGAAATATTTCCCCGCTAAGTCAAGACAAATACATACAAAACCCTCCATACCCCAAACACACTTTTCGTATTACGGCTTTGGTCGTATATCTGTGGTATTGGTGGCCTTATGGGTCGGTGGACTCGAGGTCAAAGCTTCCGAATTCGAACCGTGACAGATCCGACATTTTGTCCTCAAGAAAAACAATAAATATTGACACATATTTCCTGACTCGACTCTGGTTAAAATGGGTACCCATCTACCGACAGACAGTGTTCTTGTTACACTGACAAGAATTTCAATTGCCTTGTATGCTTCCCAGAAAGATGAGACGGTATGTGCGTGTGCCCGTTGGAAGTAATAATTGATTGTAAAGCGCTTACAGCCAATACTGTACGGGGATAAGGGCCATTATTATGGATTTTCTCTGTTACTAGTATTATTACGTATATATCCCGCGACTGGGTGGGATGTCACAACACACTGTTTTGGGAAAAAGGCAAATTTTACTGACTGTTGAAGTCCCAGCGATTAATTTTTAACTTGATTACTATCTCAATGTAGAAGAATGCTAGCCAAGTTGTTGTTGTTGCTGTTGTTGTTGTTGTTGTTGCTGCTGCTGCTGCTGTTATTGTTGTTTTTTTTAACCAAAGTAAAGTACATTCATTTCCCTTTCCACTAATACAACTACTCCTTACATGAATATGAACATTTGACGTTAGAGTGATTTCACCTAGTTATGGAAATGACTCAAGCATTTAAGTTTTTTAGCATACTGCACTGACATGAATCTCGGAATTGACGGGCTTAACTGTCTTCGAATGCGCCATTAACTTTGCTTGTGAATGCCGTCCACTGCACTGAATAAACAATCAGGCTATTGTTCTTGCTAATTAAGTCTTACTAATGCAGGGAGATAATAAGAATGGCAACGACAGTGATTGCTCCATCTGTCTGAGTTACTGTTTCACTGGGGATTGTTTTTTGTCAGCCCTATTATTTCCCTTTGCCGACATCAACAGTTTTTAACAAGCATTTCAAAGAGGGTTTCTAAAAAGCTAATTTTGCTATCTTTGTTTGAAAGGCACATCTTTAAAAAACTTCGAAAAACTCACACTGTAGGGAAAATCCTTTCTTCTTATCGTAATATTTTTGTGATTGATCTTCCAATAGCAAGAAGAAAAGTGATTTTTTTTTCACTTCTATATAATATTGGGTCAACACACATTGTGTCAGGTTAAGGAGAGTGATAAACCAAGTACAATTCCCACTGTGGAAAACTGAGTGCTATTAATCATGACTGCACGAAGCGCCAAAAATAGGTATGTTTGTTTTACTTTGGGGTCATGAAAAGAGACAACGAGGAGAAACGAAAAAAACTGTGTACTCTGGAAACCCGCCGGTTCACGGTTTTGTTCCATCAAAACGGTTTTGATGGAACAATAAATAATGTCATTGGGATTAAATTTGCATTTCATGATAAAATGATGACGGATAAAGACATGTTTGAAATAAACAGCATGATTTTTAATACTGCAGTCCGATCGCTAAAACTGAAACTGACATGTGTAACAAGAGAATCTTGGGTCTTGGAAAGGCCTACACGTTTGTTAAGATCCAATGGCATAAGGGGCCCACACACGTACGAGTCCGACCTCGAGTCAGGCCTCCGATCGAAAAATCCTATGAAAATCGCTGCGTGTGTGGCCGATTTCATGAGGCCGGGCCTGAGGCGCGGCTCGAGGCCAGAAAATCAGGCTCTGCCAAATATTTTGCCATCGAGTCTGGCGGAGAGGGGAGTGGTGGGGTAAAAAATGATGTCTTTTTAAAACGTTTGCTCTTTTTACTTCAAATTCGTAATCAGTGTCAAATTTACCATGAGTTTGATACAAAACACCATGCTGGTGCGATATTTATTGCTTGTTTCTTACGTCTTTCAACCCCCTTTGAAGTGGTTATCTTGATTGCGATGTTTAATTAAAATTCTGTAAATCAAAGAAAAATATTATTGTCCCGTCCAGCGCCTAGTAGGACTGCACGTGTGTGGGTCACCTTAAAATTTAATGACTGCCAATTTTTTGTTTCATGTGCGAAGATTTGCGAGCAAAAATAACGTTTATTGAGGGTAGATTGAAGGGAAGCGATTAAAAAAAAAAAGAAAGAAAAAAAAACAATAAATAAATGAGACAAAAACATTGAAAGCAATATCAAGCGCAGTCAAGATTTTGGTGCTGTAAACATTACAGATCTTTTTGTGCGCATAGCACTAATAAATTCATGGCTTGACGTGTTTCCAGTTAAAGAGCTGTTCTTCATTTTAGTGTTGTGATCATTATGTATTTATTGTCTTCTTTTATGACGAATTCACAGAAAAAAAATATATGATTTTATTTTAGGATAGAGAAATGTATTGCCAAATATATTGTATCCGCTTTTATCTTTTCGTTAGCTCAAGGGTGTAAATTTCCCTACTGCTGAACTTTCGCTACAGATAAGGAATTGTTTGCTTTGCCCACGTCAAGTGGGTTATTTTATTCCGAGTTTTCATATATTTTTTTCAAGAGAGAGGATTTTTTTCCCTATCTAATAGCACATTTTGTATTGATAAAAAGGCAGTAACATTAAAGAGCGTCTTTGATAACATTTCAGTCACACTTTAACATAAGCCTTGGGTAAACTTTTAGATCGATTAGCTGATAAATTTATTACTAGTAAAAACGATTTTAAAATTTCGATTACATTGCTGGTTGAATATGTGCTCTGAACATAACAAACCGCCTTCCATGAATGATTAGCTATGAACCCTTTCTATTTTGTGACATTCTACTTCTTGATCTTGTGTCCATTTTCTTCACTTCTCTTCTTCTTTTCTCGCTGTAATCCTTCTTCCTCTAAGATCTTATTTTTTTCCGTTTTCTTCATAATTAATATCACTTATCACTTGCTGAGTTATTCTCAACCATCGCTAACATCATCTCGCTTTGGACCGAGGCAATTTGTTGTTATTGTTGTTGTTGCTGTTGTTGTTGTTGTTGTTGTTGTTGTTGTTGCTGCTGTTGTTGTTGTTGCTGTTGTTGTTAGAAAAATTATTGTTTGTCCTATTGACAATCTGCATAACATTGAATCTGCTATGAATATTCATCTAGTTTTCTAGGATTTCTTTTACCATCTGTTAAAGCCAGGCTTCATTAAAAAAAAGAGTATGTTTCCATTGAACAAAAGTTGGAATAGCCAAACCATAGCATTTCCAAATGGCTTTTTACTGTATAGCTTGGTCTGTCAATGTCAGTGAAGTCTGTACAGAGGTGCTAAAAGTAGGAAGCGAGCCAGTAAATTCCGAAAACAAAAACAACGGGAAAGGAAAACACAATTCATACGAGTCCTATGCTACTGGAATATATTATATGGTTACGGTTTCATTTTACCTGAAAGTCCTCCTGCCTGTCTGCCTGCCAAGTGATCTGTCTGAAATGGCGGCTTACGGACCTGGAGGAAGACACTTGTCAGTTAAGCTGTGCAGTGGCAATGGCTTGCTAGACTTAATGGCTCGGCTGTCCTACCTTAAGTTTGTCTGGCTAATAAATGCGCCCGTTCAGGAACCGCCACTCTTAAGTCTCGTCTCAGCCTGGATTGGATAACGGTCCTGGCAGCTACCACTCTTTGACGTGGGCATTAAAATAAATCTGACCTGAGAAAGTTTCGATTTTCTCTCCTTGCTCATCGCTTGTTTTTAAAAAGTTTCTCTGCCACACCTTTTAATACATTTAGACACTGATCAGGACATTTATTAACGACTTTAAGAAAAATAATAGACTACGGAGAAAACAAAAATTCTGTCAGTCCACCATAAAAGCTGAGAATACCACCGATGTATAAATATATTCGTTTCTTTATGGGTGGTGGTGAATCTCAGAAGAAAGCAGCAGTAGAGCAACTACGAGTCTGCCTCTCGATGAAACTATCAAGGGTTCAAACCTATGGTGGCAATCAAAAATTCTTAACTTTCTTCTTTGTTGCTTCCACACAGCTCCTATATTTCTAAAGTGCATTTACAGTCGTGATAATTTGACTCTCGGAGTCAAAAGCCATCATCCAAACTACCTGAGTGTAACTCTTAAATATCAGACCGTGTCTTCCTCAGCCTCTGGAAGGCTAAAGTTGAACTTCTCTGGTCTATTTGCTATACAAGGAAATACATAAAATAGTAGCTTGAAGAGAAGACTAATTTCAAACTAAAAGTGTTATTGATTCATTTTGATATTTACCCAACATTTTGTTAGATGCAGTGCCGACAACAGAAATCCCACTTACTTTAAACCATTCTTCTCACTCATTACAAGTTCTTCGTCATAGCTAACGTAAGTTAATCGCCACAACAGTGCTATGCAAGATAACAAAGACGCAAAAACAAATGAAATATGAGACACAAATAACACAGTCACAAGGGTAACTCTGGCTGTGGATGAGCCAAAAAAAAAGAATAAACGAGAGATCTACCACATTATTATATTATGGGCTAACTCTTAAGAAATGAAACAGGAAGAGGAAGCATAAGAAAACAAAAGTTTATTGCGGGAGAAAATAGTCGTCTGCCCGAATTTGAGTATATGGCCTTTGCATTGGCTGTCTTCAGTAATGCGTTCTCATCCAATTATTATTACTCTCTTTTTTCTTTTTTTTTTTTGGTGGTGGGTTGGTTATGGTATCGGTGGCAGTTGTAGCAGTTTACTCATCGTCGATCATCTTTATCGTGGTGGTGGTGGTGGTTGTGGTAGAGGTGGTAGTGAAATGTCAGCTTCGTAATTTTCTCTGGTTGTTATTTATTACACTCTGATTGAGATGAAGCCCAGGATTGAATCTTTAGGAAACAATGATTCCATTGTAAACTATGATTAGGGCCCCCAAATGAATGGAGAAAGACGGCACATCTATTTCATATATTCATCGCATTTTGCTTTTAAGATGTAGTCATTTCTTCCATGGTATGATGAAACTCTTTAACTGGTGGAGATCTCGAGTTCCAAGTTTTTCAAGTCAACAATCAACATATGAAAGAGAAAAAAAATCGCACCTCAATCACGTTTATGTCTTCTTATTGTCATGATATGTGTCATATCTTACTTTGCTTTGGCTCAGATTATAAAACATTACAAACATTCACATGTCACTGCCATAGTACTTGGCTATAGTGGCGGTTATAAAGATTTAACAAAATCGATACCATTACAGGTATCACATTTGTATGGAACAGTCTCGACGAGACAGGATAGAATGGATCAGATCTTGAAATGTAAAGCGAAGAGGAAAAACGAGCATTGTATTGAGATAAATAATACAACACTCGGTTGACCGAGAGAATCCGCTAAGTTTTTTTTTTTTTATCTGTTCCTGCCTGTGTCAACGAGGCTATTAAGTGTTATAGAAACACAAATCTTGTCGTCTTTACAGCGCTCTTCTACTCTGTGTTTTGTAAATTTCTTTTTTTTCTGAAATGTCCTGGGAACCATCAGTCATTAATTTGATACTGAGTCAACAGAGAGAGAACGGCATGGGAAAGATAGAAAGAAAGAGAAAGAAAGCCGAAGAAAAGAGACCGATAAAAAAAAGAGAGATGGAAGAAATAAGAGACGGCAAAAAAAAAAAAATACATGTACGTGGACTGGCGGAAGATAGAGAGGAATGAGAGAGAAAAAATTGAGCTTAATCTGAATGTTGTTGTTGTTGTTGCGTTGGGGTTTAACGACACATCAGCACGATTACGGCTATATTGTGCCAAACACGGTAAGATACATTTCCATGTCCAGAAGAAGAGAGGAAAGAAAGCAGGACAGAAGACAGGAGCAAGGAAGAGAGAGAAGAAATGTCTGCCATGGAATTTCTGAATGTATGCTCATGACAGAACAGTATGTTGTTATACCATTTATGATTATGGTGTCGGCTTTGAAGACCATAACTTCTAGTAGAAGCTACCGCCGATTAATATATTACTTTTCTGCTAGTCCATTTAGATTTCCACCATGTCAAATGGGAGTGAAGAAAAAGAATAACGAAAGTACAAGTGAAAAGAACACAAGAATATCGCACAAAAGAGAGCACTTATAATGAGGAGACTTTTCCGGTGGTTTGGCTCTGTGAACAGATGATAGAGACAGAAATCTTTCTCGGGGCCCATTATTTGGGGATCAACAACACCCACTGAACCTAAACAACGAGGGCCACACAGTGAAATCAGGACGTGGAGCTGTAAAGGATTAGATCTCATAGAAAAGTAAATCTCGCCTAGGATAGTGGATAAGGCCAGGTTCTTGAGGAATATTCAGATATTAAATTGAACAGAATGAAAAGCTCTATCTTCATGCACGAAAAATGGGTTGTCCCATAGACTTAGAAATGAAATGAGTCTAGCCTCTGACAAAACACGTCACAAAAAGCCAAACTGGTTGCTATTTTTTTGCTAAGACTTGAACTCTTTGACAACATTGCCAATCTTATATAGTAAATGTTTTTGAACTTTAACCACGTAAAAACCTCACACTTACGGTTATTAACGCCTCTTTTCTGAACAGCCCAAAGCGGTTTAAGTTTTATCTCAGGGTGGTAAAGAAGAACTATACAACAGTGAAAACTCAGAAACAAAAACAGAGATTTCAAATATAAATCTAATTAAACGATTTGTTCTTGTAGCTTTTAATATTTCTCGGTCAGTACAAATAGTATTCTTTGTACAATGGTTGGAATTCTTTCTTGAGTCCTGGTAATGATAGTTTTAATTAAAAAGGTTAGAGATTAAATGACAGCAAAGGACTTAGCTATGGACATTCTAGCCTACTCCAAATAAACTGACAAAATTTCGCAGACATCACTTGTGATTTAAAGGAGACATCATGACACAATAAAGAGATAAAAAGAGGAATTTGTCCTGGCAAAGACAATCATTGTGTTTCATCAGTCCGAAATATTCTCTAGAAGACGACTGAGTGGATATTTCGAACATTTTTTAAACGAAAATGATAATCTTATTTTCTGACCTACAGCAGAGCTCCTAAATTGAGTTGCGTTCTACTGCACATGACGACGCACATTCTTGAGTATATTTTCTCATTCATTTCCGTATGAGCTGGAATAAAATGGTGATGTCAATTACTCTTTTTTTTTTTTTAAGCGATCTCGTTTTCTCCAAAACGTCCAGGACAACATGGGACATACCGCGTTCAGTCGTAGGAGTTATAATATTTTGATTCCCTTTATTTCTCTTCAAATGAGATCTAAGATGAAAGTGTAGACATCTACTGTTTTGTTAAGGCGGAAGGTTTCAAGTTTCTGTCTCAGCGTACTGTCAACACTGACAGTTCGATTAAAGAATGAACATTGCCACATGGCCTGACATGCCAACGATCTTGATCTGGCACACGAGTGGTCCGCTCACACAATGCATGTATGAGAGTGAATCAATCACAGGTCACAACTGACGCTGACCTGTCATAGGATTTGAGGTAGTATAATGCATGTAAGGGGGCCTTAGAATAGGGCCAACGTTCGTGCCTGACAATGAACTTAAAGATTCCTGTATTTGGAACGAACTGGTATACAGATATTTCAAATACGCACCCATCAATCTATTGACTGGCCTCGTCTTACTTGCAAGTCTACCTGAAAAATAATGAAAATGAACATGTTGTGCCTCAGGCATGCAGACGAAGACGTGGATAACCTTGGATAAGAGAATCAGATTAAATGAAATGAAATCTTAGTTGCTTTATTGTTATCATTGTTGTTTTTAACATAAAACTGTATATATTTCATTAATTTGTTCGCGATGACGTTAATTATTTACGTTTTTGCTCAGCTCTCTTAGACGTCAACTTCGCCATCTATTTCATGTTCCAACTTACCACGGCGGCCGTATAATAACTTAACCTTTGACCTTACAACGCCCTGGCAGCTCGCCCGACTTTTTCAAAGCAATAACCTCTCAAACAGCCTCATTTTTATGAACTCTTGTCGATTCAAGTAAAACCCTTGTCATTGTCTCCTCAGACGCTGCTTGAGCGGGTTATGTCCTCTTCTATTGTCCGCTGGAAATTGGCGAGGTCGCTTCCTTTCTCCAGAAGTGACCAGCTATTGCGTGCAATAAAGCCGTTGTAGGCTGTGGAAAGAACTTAGAGCTAAGAAGGCCTTCAAGGTGAAAAGTTGGAATACTGTCATGTTGGGCCAGAGTCACAAAGAAAAAACCTGAAATAGATGCCTGTATGCATCAAGGATAATAGATATGGCGATTGGGAAGAGCAAGCTGACTTTCTCACTGTATTCGATCTGAATCTCCATAAGGTCAGACACTAAACCACGTATGTGGTACATTATATAAACAGTTCTAGCATTTACATCTACCTGTTTTCCCGTGCAACTTCTCTCTTGGTATATTTTACTGCTTCTTGTCGGTTATTGATTAAAAAAAAACAGCATTTAAAGTTTTACGAGATGTTTAGCAGTATTGGTAGATGTTTGTTTTTTTTTTAATGAAAGTTACCAAAATTATTACTTTTCATTCAGCATCTGTATAGCATGAAAATTGTGTGCGTGCTGTTGTTGTTGTTGTTGCTGCTTCTGCTGTTGTTGTTATTGTTGTTGTTGTTGTTCTTGTTCTTGTTGTTTATCTCACCAACATAAAACTTATCCCAGCTGTTCCCTTATCTAGAGCGCTCAGCCGTCTGCGAGAGAAGTGGCTCAGCTAGTTTACTTAAAGTTGTCTTTGAGAATTACAAAAATGCTCTTTCGAGAATTGTCCCCAGAAACTAAGGCTGAGAATCAGCTGAAGATAGTGAGAATGCCGCCAGAATGAAACACAAACCAATGACTTGTGTGAGTAGAAAGTTGAAGGATGGAGAGTGGAGGAGGATATTTTATTAACATGTTTCTGTTAGTGTTGTTGTTGTGCCTTGCAAAATCGATCGTATAAGGTACTGTACCAAGCAGAGGAAGAGGTGGTAGACAGAAAACATGATGGGAGAACAAGATCATGGAATGGACTGTTCTCGGCCTGGGCACCACACTGAGATTAGCTGAAGACACGGACAGATGGAGAATGATTTTCAGGATGTAAGCAGTGATGCTACAACAGCTCGCCTCCTCCCTTATTCCCTCCTTCCCGGTTACGTGAGATCAAATGCAATGACCGAATTGTTGTTGCTGTTGCCGTTGCCGTTGTCATAATGTCATAATCGTTGTCATTGTTTTTATTTTTAACACATTGTCAAATATCTCGTAAAGTCTCTGGAAGAGAATTGTAGTTATCAAAGAAATATTTGTGAAGATAGGTTGCTAATATCAACGACTAATCGATCTGAGGTTCTTTCCCTTCGGAGTATACTTGTACTGCTGAGGATACATTAAGGTAAAACAATGTAACATAGAAGGCCTTCGTTCTCAAGATGATATTTTCGATCACAGTTGAAAAAGCAATCACATATTCTCGAGTAAAATGCAGCGTAACATCATATTCAAAGACTCCTCGCAAAGCAGAAGAAAATGAACAAGTAACGTCAGAATGAGATTACTTGCCTTGCGGCCAGCCAGAATGAGTCGTTAGTCGCTGGATTCGAACAAAGAAATTGGGGCTTGAATATGATAAATCAAGTCAGATATCGATTTTCTTATGTTGCATAAATTGAATGAGTATTCATCTCTAAATAAGAAAAGATTGCGTTTACTGCATATTATAGGTTATTATGATAACAAAATCTTAATTTGGTGAAAATTCAATGTACAGCTCATTTTAATTTGCTGTGAGACGTTTGAAAAACATTACTGCTGTGAGAGGTGGCGTCTTGATGATGGGAGAGATGAATCTCTGTAACGTTCACAGACTGTTCACAGTCGCTAGTAATTGCCCAGTTCTTTCTCAAACCTTTGTTTGATGAAACAGTGGACGGGACGGATCATTATCTGTTATTGTACCTGTCACTACAACCTACTGAATATCTCGGCTAGTCATGTTTCATCTTCATATGGTTGGGCTTGATTTCATGATTTCTTACATTTCATTCGGTTTAGTCATGATTCATTATGCCTACTTGTCATTAGATCAATCTAAACTGAACCATCCGTTATCCAACACTAACTATAGAGAAATCATCCAAAATATGACACTGGTGTCTGAAACTGAAGTTTGCGCTCTTGATCTGTGGGTTCATAAGGAAGAATATCCTTATTGATTCTGAATTACAATTGGGTATTGATTCCGTGTCATTGGCTGGATCGGTTGCCGGTTTTATACTGAATTTGATCACCGATGGTTTGATTATCAAAATACATGATTTTGTTGTTGATTTTATTTCCTAAGCTCATAGAGCAGTGTGAGCCTCAGAATTAAACCTACAGAACAATGAATTTAAAATGTTATTTGTTAAATTTACGTAATCTTCATTCAACTTTCATGAATAAATTGTAATATTCATGTGATCCTCACTAAAGTGATCTCAACGAATTTACAGTTTCTACAGTCAGTGTTATCTTTGGCGTCATGTATGATCTGGACTGTTGTGAGCTGTGTATGAACCACTTAGGCTGACAGAATTGTGTGACATTTTACAAGTGGGCCGAACCACGTAGACTACCAGTAGCCCGGACAAACTGGAGTATGATTGTCTACTTTATATATGAACAGGCAACCTTAATATGGCGTCGCATATGCAACATAGAACCAAGCCGATGCCACACACTTTGAAACATTATACTATTCGTCCACAAAGCCATTTATTCTTAAAGAAATCATAAGTAATAAGACTGCAATTTTTAAAATTATAGAATTACTCTGTTAAAATAACATAGGTGTTTCAGAAGTTTGAAAAACTTACGGTTAATACAGTCTGTAGTTGCAATTTGTCATTTGAATGTACACCCATGCACGCACATTTTTGCATCCATACAATCACATCTATGATAATACGGGTGCTCTGAAAGATCGCTTTTTATGATGATAAGTCAAATAAGTCTTTTATTGGATCTGCTTCACAGAACAATTTTTGTTGGCCAGTTCTTTTGATCTGAAATGCGAGCTGTAACAACAAAAAATATATATTCATATAGACTACATAAAATAGGCCCAGAGAAGTACAGCCAGCTTGATGTAATATATGCCATTATCTCTAGGGAAGTGGATATGAAAATGATTCTACGATGTTTTACCATAATGTCCTTTCAGTCGTGGTGCTTCTGTCGATGCCATCAGTTAATTTTGCTGTTTCTCTGCCTGTCCTCAGCCACGAAACAATTTTATATTGGACATTTGGTCTCTGTTTCATCCAAAGTCTGTTTTGTGACTTTCTTGCCCTTAGCTGTTTCATAATAGCAATAATACGGCCACGAATTGAAGACACTAGAATAAAAAGTACTGAAGTCCATTAAGAGAATCTATCTCCAAAACTATTTTCCGATGGTCATATGCCATTCTAGTTTCTCTAATTATACATTTTGTAGTGTTTGGGTGCTTGTACCTTAAGTTTTGACAGTTAAACTATCATCTATTTTTTGGTTTTTAATTGTTTCTGTTCATTTGAAATTTCTCAACTTCAGTTAAAAATGTATATTGAAATGTTACTTTTCATTCTGAGGGCTATACTTTGACCTTTTTCTGTCCAGAGGGAACCCTCTATTTGCTAGTTTTTTATAACATATGCTCCTCTCCTCCTTCATTCCCCCTTCCCTCCATCGTCTGCCCTGCCCTTCATGGGGCACAGTGTCATAAAAATAATAATGTCACCCCTTGTTAGATCTTTCATTACACGCCGCTATATGGCTTTGCCTTCTATCTACAGCTTCATATAATCACTATGGAACTACTCACACTTCTTGTTAGCATGTCAGATGTTTCATGACGCCCATAATACGGTGTTCCTTTGTACTTCATCGTATTCCTTTGAAAAACAAATATAGGTGAATAAGAGAATTGGCTCGAACAAAGAAAAGAAAGTTTTCGTGGAACTTCAACAGATGTTGGATGCCGAATGACATATCAATAAAGAAGGGTATCATTATCTCCAAGAATATACTTAAAAAAAGAAACCGTTTGATGACGACGATTATAAGTGGAGAAATCGGGATGGTGATAATAAGAACCAAACAGGTTGGAAAAATTGGCGCTCCCAGTTTTTTCATCAATTTCTCCAATGTAATTCCGTATAAAAGATATTTGTAGTGTCTTTATATTCATGATTTAATTGAGTCATTTGCTGCTTGGCAGTCAATTGCCTACAATTCAAGACATTTCCGTCAAATGATGCTGTTGTTGTTGTTGTTATCTTGTTGTTGTTGTTGTTGTTGACGTTGTTGGTACTGTTGTTGGTGGTGGTGGTGCTGTTTTTGTTGTTGTTGTTGTTGTTGTTGTTGTTGTTGTTCTTCTTCTTCTTCTTCTTCTTCTTCTTCTTCTTCTTCTTCTTCTTTTTCCTCTTGCTATTTTTGTTGTTGTTATCGTTGTTGTTATTGTTATTGACATTGTAACTGCTGCTGTTGTTGTTGTTGTTCTTCTTCTTCTTCTTCTCCTTCTTCTTCTTCTTCTTCCTCTTGCTGTTGTTGTTGTTGATGTTGCTCTTGTTCTCGTTGCAGTTGTCGTGTTTCACATAGATATTTATCAAAACAGACGTCATGAAGTGTCATCAGAAGAATATACCTGAAAAATAAATGCGGTTGAAATCATGGAAGAGAAATATGTTGATAATCGTCTACTTCACAATTGTAAGATTAAATTATGTTAATATTTTGGCTTGGTTATCAACTATTAAACTAAAAATCAACTAACTGAAGTTACTGTTTCGTCGTTAAGGTTGGGATTTCGATCTAGGCTTCAATCAACATCAGTTGTCATAACAACTATGACAACAACACAGCCTCATATTTTTTTCCTTATGGGCTACCGTTTAAAAAAAAAAAGAATAGAAACATTGTTTGCCTGGGAGAATTAGAATATCAAAATATAAAACTATGTAGTTTTCAAAAGACGTCTAACAAGCAAATTCAGTAGCATTTTTTCCCCTGAATAACAAAGTGGAACTGAATATATTTACATGTAGTTGGTCACAACAAAAAGCTGGAGTGAGCTCAGCTCTTTTTTATTATTCGCTTTCTTCACTTATGACATTGATGTGCAATAAACTCGAACAGTTTATCCTGAATTAGTGGCAATCAATCTCTGTCTCTCTTTCTATTTCTTTCTATGTATCATTTATCCATCCATTCATACATCCATCCTTCCATTCATCCATCCATCCATTCATCCACCCATCTATCCATCTATCCATCCATCGCTCCCTTTTCATCCATCCATTCATCCATCCATCCATCGGTCCATCCATCCATCCTTCCATCCAAACATTCATCCATCCATCTATCCATTCATTAATCTAGTAGCTTGTTTGTCTGTCTGTCCGTCCGTCTGTCTATCTATCTATCTATCTATCTATCTATCTATCTATCTATCTATCTATCTATCTATCTATCTA
>JBCEWB010051766.1:0-14121 GCA_039654565.1 Peronia peronii | reverse complement strand
AGGAAACTTTAAAAAGCCTTCCCCCCTTCCCCCCCCCCCCCCCTCCCCAAAAATGGCAATCGTTGTTAAAGTCAGATGTAAAGATAGGGGCCTTTTGTTTGATTGTTTGTTTGTTTTGTTGCATTTCATACTTTTTAACCACTCTATTTGTAAATCATTAAAAACAACAACAACAACAACAAAACAAAAATTTAACTGCATTTTCTTTATATTGCAGACTCTACTCATATTATCTGGCAGTTTGTGGTTCAATTACTTTCGGTCTCTTTTCTTGTCTCTTTTGGTAGAACGGTTCTTTCTCAGGGCCCGGGGCACCAAGCGACGTAAGAACTTGCGAAATCCACCTCTTCTACGAGGCCTGTCTACAGTCTGCTTGTCAATAACTGGAATAATAATAATAATAATAACAGCAACAACAACAAAAAGGCAAAAAACAACACACAAAAAGAAAAATGTTGATGAAATCAGCTATTTTTAGTACATAATTTCTATCGCCGCCACTGCAAATATGACATCATTCACCCCAATCACCTTTCTTTACCTCTTCTTCATTTCATCTACTTGTCAGTACTAGCAAAAAAAAGTACAAAATTGTTCCATCTATGGACTTCGTTTCTATCTTTTTTAGGAAATATCGCAAACGCTGTAATCGTATAAATAATGCTGGAAAGAAAAGAAATCTACCTATCTCAAAGGTTGAACCTGTTGTAACTTTAACAACCACAATAACTATGAGGTTGGTACAGCTCGGCTACAGAATGTTTTATAACCTTAATCTCATTTCTTAAGGACTCTGATCAACTACATGAAATAAAAGTGATTGTTACTGTTTAGTAAGAAGAAACGGGCAATGTTGATTAATTGAAAAATCACCTGAGAGCGCTACAAGAAAGGCAGAGTGAGTGTTAATAATTTACATTGTGAACACTAGTTTAAAGTTAGTCTCTCCTAAAATGCTGCTCAGTTTTTAAGTCTGGTATCATTGGTGGATTGCAGAATATGAACTGCTCGGAGGTGTGCAAAGCCCACCTTTGCAGTAGGATGATAATGGTCGTTATTCAAGTAATTTTCGTTTTTTTTTTTGGCTGTTGAGTAACATTTTGTGTCATTATCCATCAGTCTAACTTAGCTTACTCACCAGAGTTTAATTTAGTGTGGAAAATCATACTTTTCACAGTTATTCACAATTGACGATAATCTTTGACAGGTTTTAGGTCCTCAAGAACTTCTCTTGGTATTGATAACATGAGAACTGAATAAGAAATAATTGTTCATTTGTGATAAAGTACATTATGTATCAACTCTATGGTGTTGCATGATACTTTATCAAGGAAAGAAATACAATCCCCAAATAAAACGATTCATTTTGTTATAACGCAATATCAAATACCTTCGGAATTTATTATTTCAACAGCTGTGTCTGAATTTGTAAGCGATGTCTGCATGGCCCCCTGTCGTCTCAGCGCCTCTCGCCGCATCTTCACTCTTTCCCTGGGAAGATCCAGTTTCTTGATCAAATTTTCAAGACAGTTCAAGTTTTCATCTTCTTTTTTGAAATGAGTTTCAAACTCTTCAAGTTTCCGCAACATCCTGTCACAATCCTGTAGACTGGTTAACTCACATTTGTCGAGACCTGTATGAAGTGAATAAAAAGTAATGCTTAAGTCACAGCATCACAATGTAAGGATTAGTAAGCCCGTCTGCAGCTGCTTATATGTCTGTAATACAAAGGGGGCATATGAACGCTGATGGGATGGGAAGGGGGGGGGGGGAATAATAAATAAATAAATAAATAAATAAATAAATAAAGGAAGTAATAAAATTTCAAAACATAAAGATAAAAGAACAGTTCTAAAAAATTCTCTCTAAAAAAATCAGATGTTATACTATTTTATTATTTAGTTAATGATAAGTAACATGTTATGGAGAGACTGGAGATAAGTATTTATTTAAAGGCCCATCTTATGTGCTCATTTACAAAGAATGACCCTAACCTTGCAAGTCAAAGGAGATGTTACAGACATCCAAGCAGCTACAAAATAGAGATTCAGAAGTTATAAAACCTCATGAAAATCTCATTGTTGTAAAGAAACGAAAAAAAAAAAAAAAAGAGACACTGTCATGTGAGTCCGTGGTAAAGTTCAGCAAAACCCATGCTACAATTCACTGTCAGATGCAGCGGCAGATGAAGGAGGCAAAGAAAGAAAGGAGAGGAAAGATCCAAAATGGTCAGAAATGTTGGATGCCAGATAGTATTGAGGACGGAGGCGAGTGGAGGAGGTTGGTGGCTTCATCTCCACAGTCTCCATGACAAACGTCAAGAGATAAATAAAGGTGAATGAACTAACCTGAGATAGATGTCAACTTGTTTATTGAGTCTAAAGATCCTCCAGTGAATGACAAAACTGGACAGTATAGAGAATGTTGGCTTTTCATTATTTTAAAGACAGAGGAGAGGTACTCTCTCCACTGCACTTTTCCATTCCTTTTCCAACTCTTTTTTTCTTCCTCTTGGTCCTCTTCTTCTTTCGATTTCCTTCTCATGTTCTTTTAGACTATTGGCATGCTTGTAACAGTGACGTGCTATCGCTTAATCAAGCCAAGCTCTTCTTAGGTCTCCAATATTATTTTGTCTAATTATCAGGTAAAGCCCGTTCACACATCACAAAGTAGGCCTACCTGACAGAAAAGCATTCATTTTTTGTTCCAACTGTGGTACTTTGGCCATGCCTAGCAGTTTTTTCCTCCCTTGTTCAGCATCGTGAAAGTTGGTCTTTGTGTAAGGTCGTTTGACCTGGTTCACTATATCCATCAGGCGTTGGACTTGTTGACGTTGACGACCAGGATCCTTTGTCTTGTTGTCAAAGAGCACACAACGCTGGCCACATTCCTCCATCAGCCGCTTCACTTCTCCTCCTTGTTGTCCACGCCACTGCCGGAAACTCAGACCCTCGTCCTCCATGTCTCTCTCAAACTGATCGCCACATGTCATCACGATGATCCCATGATGTTGAAGTACCTTGTGACCAAAGAGAGATTTGATCATCAGGACGGCCAGTTTCTCCTGTTTGGTGAAGCGAATGCCATACTTCAGGACCAGCACTATGGCCGAATAGCCAGTCTGAGGAGCCAACTGTATAGCCTTGTTAGCTAAATCAATGAACTGGTCAGCATTTTCCGGAAACTCTTGATCATTTTCCGCCAGACCTGTAGCATCTACCACCTGGACCTCTCTGTCATGGACCTCTCGTGTTGCGTCAATCACGTCATCACTCTGGTTGTCCCACGTCACAATAGATTTTGTTTGGAATATTTTCTCTCCTAGGATGGAATTCCCAGTTGAACTTTTCCCATGGCCAGATCTTCCCACCAACAGAAGACCTGCCATTTTCTTCCGAGGGTGTGATGCGTTCTGGGGAACAAAAAGACGTTGTAAAAGAACAGATAAAACAGCTATTGATATCTTCACAGACCTGACCTTACTCATACAAACACAGATAAACCTACCTATGTGGCAGGTTTCTTTCAATTTCCAGACGGAGGAAAATACAGACATAAAAAACTTACACACATATTTACATACACACACAATCAAACAAACACATAAAAAAGACACACAGGAAGAGGATAATAACGACAGCAAAAATGGAGAAAACGAAGAAAGAGAAGAAAAACAACAATAACAATGTTGTGATGTAACAACAACGATAACAACATGCACGACAGTAAACGATCAGTGTAATAGAAACAACAATATTAAACATACATGCGCCTACCATTTTAAGTCGGGTAGATACAGCAATTTCTAAAATGGTAACTGTTGTTTTTTTCAGCTCCATGTAAACGTTATACAAACATCGATAATACTTTGTCAGCTATCGAGATAACCACCCGCAGGAGGTTGAAAGACTCAAATACAGCGTAATCGTTTATCAGCAGAGGAAAGATATGGACGCGTGAACTGTTTTTCAAGGCCGAAGAAGACTTTACACAGTATACACACCACGATAATACTGTCGAGATTGTGAACTCGGACCAAATGCACATGCTGAATTCAAGTTTTCCCTGACGCGGATTAATCTGTACCGAAAGAAAGATGAGATCTTCTCCATTGCACAAATGAACACTGATATTATACTGTAGATTCCAAGAATATAACATTGATCTAACTTAATATTTTTAAATGTGTGTCACTGTCTAAACTGAACATTTTCTTTTTTTTAGGGCGAAGATTTGTTAATAAAAATACTTACTGCCCGAGAAAACCCGCCTCACTTTGCTACCAACTGGATCTATGTAACCTTCCGCCAATGAATGACAGTCTCCCCTGCTTCTCGTTTACACATGTAATGTTTGATTTCTCTGTGTGATGTAACGTCTGCACATTGCGCAGGTAAATTAATACATTGATCGACTGAACACGAACATAACTTTCAAAATTTCCGGTTTTTAGATCTGACCATTTCAAATTGGTTATGATACAACTCGAGACAAAACTCGCGATCTCCCCATTGCTCACGCAGTAAAGCAAGCGATAAGCAAGCGGTCTTAACTGAATGGTGCTTCAATGTCTTAACTCCAGAATCTAACTAGACTGGGAAAACGCGTATATGGAAAAAAAATTAAAAACACGGCTTGGGTAGAACTTAAGGATTAAAACTAATAAAACTCTTGGTTAATTGATTTAAATCCTACGGAACCTAGATGTCTTCCAATAAATAATAACAGCAGTGTTAATAATTAGATTAGGGACACTAGAAAATAAAATAATTGGTAACAGTTGATATGAAAAGGGGGCTAAGGGAAGGTCTACTGATATTTACCACACATTAGACCTGATACTTATCACTAAAACAATCGAAAGAAGGAAGACAAGAAAATGAGAAGGAAGATTTGAATCCGTGGATGGTCTAAAACAGAAGAGATAAAGAAGAAACCGAAGAAAGTCAAAATCTTTTGAGTTGCAAATGTTGAGCAGAAAACAAATCAGGTGTTATCATAATTGCTTGTAACATCTTTATTCAATAACTACCAAGCTTAAAGTCTACCATAATCCTTATATTATCGTAATATTATTACCATCCCTTCTGAGCATCAACAACGTTTCAAAGATAACGGTATCAGGGATTTTCGACAATTTTACCTATTGTTAACATAATAGTAACAAGTTTAGCTGGTGACATTATTCATATCTTTTTAACCACCAAAAGTTAGAAAACCAAGATGTGCGGATCAGCGAGACTAGACTGTACTTAATATTATGGTTATTTTTCCAACCTTTTTTTTTTTTAACCCATGTGGCTTGATATCCATATGTTTTTTTCTTAGGAAATAGAAGCCATATTTTTTTTCTTTTACCGTAAGCTCCGTTTCAGGTTGCTGTATTTTTTTTTCTAAAATGTGACATTAAGCTCATAGTTCGCTCAAATCAAGAAATGTCTTAGAACTCAATTTATAGATCTAGAGGTACATGCGTTATGCTGAGAGTTGAAAACACTTCATTATGCCAGATCTGTAGATGTGGATCTTGAGAATCTTATATGAGAACATGGATGTAGTAAATTAGACTCCTTACAGAGTATAGACATTTTTTTTTTTCATTGCAAGGACGCGGGACAAGCACGCACAACTATCAAATAAAATTTGTGTTAGATCTCACATGCCACCAATGGCATTGAAAGATTATATGAAAATCTCACCGAAGAAGGCACAAAAAAGACCTTTCCTGAAGAGTTGGATGATATGTCAGGAACTCGCTCGGCTGAGGTGTGTGTAAACTAGTTTCAAATTTATATCCTCTCTTCTTTCACCTAGATGTTTTGTCCAGATATTTTTGTTTGCACAAAATTTGTCACCATTGTGTCATATTTGACATTGCAATTTAGTTAAATTTCAATGAACACCAGGGCATTAAGAAAGTCTCTGAAGTCTTGGTTTTGGAATCTCTTTGTGATCACTAAAATTGTGAGATGGCACTTGGTAGAGATGTACTACTACTTTGTCTGTATTACGACCTACATTTTTTGGGTAAATAATCCATATAACATGGATCGTTGCTGTGCAACTTATGAATGTAGTGACAATATCAAACAAGACAAGGGATAGATTAGCTTTCGATGCAGTGTGATTGAAAAGACAAATGGTTTTGTCCCTCTGCTCACAATGCAATTTCGCCTACACGCAGCCGAGCCACACGGCTTTCTACGTGGGAATTTCAAACGAATTAATTTTCAGTGAATTTTGATATTTTGATTTGGAATTATTGGTGAACAAAGTTTGACGACTTCTCAATCCAGAGAAAAAGAGAAATGGTAGCAAAGTTAAGCAGTGTGAAAAGAATAAAGTATGCATGGGACATAAAAGAACAGATTAGTTTACAAATTTTATGTAATGATTTTCTCCTGGATTTGACGCAGGAGCTTAAAATGTGGATGAAAATAATATTTAATATGCTCAAATTTCACCAAATTGTCCATCTTGTAATATTTTCTAAATTAAGTTATGACACCTTCCTCAAAATTACAGATTTTCTAACTCTAGATCCAGTTTAGAAATTCCGCTGATTTAACAGAAGGATTAGCATAAATTCAGCAATTTTCAAGCAGGCCTATTTCCTCTTACTCGTTATACCACAATGACGGTCCAGAAACGTACTTTTTCAGCTTTTCCAAGATTATATATTTTTTTGGGCACGATTTTCTCAAATTTCAAACTTGAACATAGTTCTATCAAATCAGAATAAAAGACCGTATCTCTGAGGGCAGATTTTTCACCATTATTGGATCAAAACAATTATTCTTGGTTTGGTTCAGGGTTGACCTAATCTAATATGAAAATCATCAATATATATTAAAGAAAATGAAAACTCGATTTACTTTTCATTTTTTTTTTTCAAAGGAACCGACGAAGTGGAGGCGATAGACTTAGAGTGAATATGATCATATGAAAAATATATGAATTTCAATATGGGTTTAAAGCATTACTGCACCCTGACCTGGCATGACCTGAAATATTTTTTTTGTATACCCAAACTTCAACAAAAACCTGTACATCCAAACATTTCAAATATATATTATTTTCATATCATTCACAAAGTTAAGGGTTTTTTGATGAGTAAGATAGATATCAGTTGGCCCTATCCCGAAAGACTTTCCTTAATCATTTTATCGCTGACAAAAATCTATCATTGCATCTGATATTACTAAATAATATTATGTTCTGTGATTATGGAGAAAACAGATTTCAATATTCTAGCTTTATTTTTTCACAAGTGGTGGGAGTAAGCATTTCCCACACAACACACATTCTCTCCGTCACACGTAAACACACACAGACATGAGAACATTAATATTCCTTATTCTAAAGCATCAAAAGCAGTTATTACCTTCAATCATTCGTTTTAAGTTTATGAATGAACGGTAAAAAAATAATGAATAACGGCACAGTATTGGATTTACTTACTTCCGGCTAAATGATCTCGTCATTTCTCATGTTTTTTTTTTTCTGAATGAGCAATTTTAGTGACGCAATAGTAAAACTGCCTTCATTTTCTGTCCTATTTTGAGATTATGTCGATGTATGAACACGTTCCACAGTGGATAACGAGTACGTGACTAAAATTGTAGGAAAGAGAACTAAATAACAGCAACAGAAATCTGACTGTTCAGCATACATGTGTAAGAAAAAAATAGAAATAAAAATATTTTTTAAAATGGCACCGAAATTAGCTGCAATGATAAGTTGTATTCTTTTCATTTAGCTCCTTCCCCAACCTCTTTCTCTTCTCTCTCTCCTTCTCAAGTAGTCATTGTCACATACAGAGAGATAACACATACACACACACACACACACACACACACAAACACACATTTAGGAGGGAACATTGCACTTGATGTACAGGTACAAGTCAAACACAAATTAGGTTACATCGGTAAAATATCGGTGGCGGAGCAATTAGCACTTCCAGTGCCGGAAAGTGAGGCAAAATTTATAAAGGACTAATGTGGAACTCCTCAAGAGGATTCGAACCCTGGACAAGTGGATATCAGCTCAGCAAAGATATTTACTTCTACAAAACGATTCATTGTAGATTGGTATACAGCTTGTGAGCGCTATTCTGGTTGTGTTGTTATTTTGTGTTTATTAAAATCAAAGCTGGTTTTGTTTATTTATTTGTTTCGGATAAGACGTGACCTCAGTTCTAGAGCAATTATTATTTACACTGCAGCACCACCCTCATACTATCCAATAGTCATCTTGTTATGGGACCTATTTAATCATTCCTCTTTATCAGCAAAGAGCTGCTTCCCCTGGCTAGAATATCACTAATGGGATTATTGTGTTATATATATATATATGTTCATTATCTACGAAGGTCCTCTGAAAAGGGGAGTAATAAAGATCAATCATCACAAATGATGTATATATCTATAGCCATGTCCTAGAATGTTGTAATGTTGATGTCTAATATAGACATTTATTATACGGTAATGTATGTGGCTGATCATGCATTATAATAATATGTCTTAACACCTGTAAAGACTGCAAAGTTTATATATAACTGTCTGGAATAGTCTGAGTGCAAGAAATCGAGTTAACTGATCCGCTATGAGTCTTTATGTTTGCTTTAAGTTTGGTGAATGCTGATTCAGAAGATAGAGACACAACACATCCAGCTTACATCAGCAATGAATTGCTCTTTTTTCTTCTTTAGCCTTGAAGACAATGAATTAGCAACCTTTGTCCCGGTTTTGGGTGACGAAAGGAAAATTATTTCTTGTAGTTATCTTGATTGCTTTTTTAAAAATATATATATAAATCTACCACTTCTAAAACTAACATATAATTTATCACCATTGCAAAGTTGCACTGTGTTTATACATTACATCTATTGATTCAAGGATGATACATGCCCTCACGGAATTCCCCTCTCACCCTATGAGTAGTAAACCTGAAAATACTCACACAGTGCTTGTGGATCTAGTTATTTATAATACATCGATGGGCTGTTCATAAGTACTGCGAGGGGATTGAGGCTGATGTCTGCCACAGGAACACTTATGCCTGTCACAGGAACACCGATGCCTTCTCAGACCCGATTTTGGAAAAAGAAGAACACCACATTAATACTCTGCGAAATCACACAAAACAAATTACAGTCAAATTGAACATAAAGCCTGGCTCGATAACTTGCGAATGCCACTGAGCTTAGTACGAAGGATACCAATAAAAGCAAAACAACGCAACAACAACAACAACAACAACAACAACAACAGCAACAAACCCAAATAAAATGAACAAGCCAATTTGAAGATCTTGGCTGTCGTCGCGTTAATAGATATATAACAACTTTCTATGAAACTGTCTATCCTCGGAAAGTTCCGGTTTTCGTAGTTCGCTATGCTTTGGAGAGAAGTACACATTCGTCGATCATAATTATTCATTCTTGTCAACCCACCCCTTCTGACCTCCCTTCCCCCCCCCCCCCCCCATATATACATACATACACATACACATACACATACATACACACATACGTGTGTCGTTCAAAGTTGTTGGTGTTGTTCTGAAAATGTTGCATTAGAAATAACAAAAATGACATGTTTTCAGCAGTGGTGCTATTCCTGCCGTGCAGTCAGCCGTGCTTTGGGCTGCTATGCTTTGACAGTTTGAATTATTTGTATGTCTGTCACGTATCCTGTTGTGCTTGTAATTGCCCCTCTGTACCGGCGTCTCTTTTTTCAGTGTCTGAGAGTTGTGAGGAAATCTACACGCGGACTCCTTGACCTAGGTAATAGGCATATAGAACAACACAGACTAGGTATCATCTCAATGTCGGCTTGTATATATAACACGTTGAACTCCGTGAACGAGTATAACAATCCTCACCATGCTATGTTATAATAGTTAAAGTGTGCATGTATCGGATCATGTGATCTACAGGACAAAAGAAAACGTCTCTTTTCTAGTTTTTGGTTTTTGTTTGCAGCAGAATGTACCAGCAATGACATAAGAACACAGTCAACATTATCGAACGGGAAATACTTGCCTTTAAACATTACAATATAGGACACACCAGCAATGTTTCACCAGCAGACTTTAGCTGCATTCAACACTAGAGCTCTATGACCAGACATTCCAACCATAGACAATGATTATAGTCTAAAATAGCAATACTTATGGATTCTCGTCATAGAAATAAATTCGAAAAATATGTCAGTGTCAATAAAAAAATTAGCAACCTTGATTATCACTGAAATAATATTTTAATATGTAGGAGTTTGGGAAATGTGCCAGATTTACAATGGGCTGAAAAAAAATAAATTTAATAATATTGAATTGAAATATCTAGCCCAATTTTGCAGTTGAAGTTCTGTTATTGATTCATACAAAATGTGGAAGCAACATTGTACATATTATAGTTGAATTAAAATAATATAGAAATTTAAAACCAATTATATTTTGACTGAGTATTGCACATAGGAATGCTATCTACATACAAAATAAGACTAGTTTGTCCCCTGCCATAAATACGATTTTTCTGATAGATTAAAGTCATTAAGATAATAATTATTATTGTATGCTGGGGAAAAAGAATTTCAGTCTGTGTGTATGTATGTACGTATGCGTATATGTATGTATGTATGTATGTATGTATGTATGTATGTATGTATGTATGTATGGATGGATGGATGGATGGATGGATGGATGGATGGATGGATGGATGGATGCATGCATGCATGTATGTGTAATATATATATATATATATATCGATGGTCTCGGGCACAAACCGTCTAACTCCCCAGTTTGTGTTTCTGGGCTTAGATGGTTTGTGCCTGAGACCATCGATATACATTATATTCATTATAATCAAATGGCCAGATATCCGAACCATAACAGTATATATCAAGATTAAAGGAATAGAAAAAAGTCCATTTTTTCCTCCTTCCGTAAAGTTTCGGTAAGTGTTTATTATGCTTGTGTATAACTGGGCCGACAATCGACACAGCTGCACAGAGCGACAGCTGATGGCAGTGACGCATTTTTTTCTTCCCTTTTGTTTTCTAAATCGCAGCTTTCGCAGCTCCGCTTTCCCAATATATCGGGAGAATACACTTTCTGGGAAAACCCGAGCCTCGTTACATAAACACGGCTGAACGGGAATCCTTGAAGTCAGAGTGTTTATTGCAGAGTTGTTATGTTAACCCGTTGACTGCAAAGATCTCAGAAAATTCTTCCTGTTGTCTCCCACGCGTTCAAGCCTAATGATCTTTGATACCGGTTGAGGGTTAAGTATTGGAATTAGAAATGATATTGCATGGTTTCTCTGAACAATGTAGCTGTTTTTTCTTTCTTTCTTTTTTTAAAATGAAACTCTATGATATATATCGGCGATCATGTTCCTGTATTCCTCTCAATGTTGGGATAATTCTTCTTTGGGAATCATATATCTAGGCGTCCACTGATTCAGGCCTTTAACGAAAGTCAGTCTTGGTCTAACAGACTCGTACACGTCAACTTTCCCTGTCAAAACTATTTTTCAGTGACATCTTTTCTGTAAATATTTCCCAGAAATTTCAGTTGTTTTACTGGAAATATAGCTGTACATTCCTACTTTCACGGCTTCCTTTCTGAGTACCTTTTTCAAAGCATGATATTTTCAGTACTCTCTATGAGCACTACAGCTCTGTGGTCTAACTCTTTATTTAAGGGTCTATAACTGGTGTGCGGATTACGCAGGTTACCGTGTCTTTATTTTCTGCATTTAATTAGGTTTGTCAAACAGTTAGTATCCCATAAAAAGTGTTTTTCGCAATAGTAAATCTTATTTTATTTTATTTTTTTTAACGTAAATTTCTTCTATCTAACGCGACTATATTCAAAAAGATAAAAAATGCTTCCTGCTCGATTTCGGCCCCATTGGCTTTTTAAATGTAGAACAGGGACTTTTTTTCCTTTGTCATGACCATATTTTTGGATTTCTTTGTTTTGAGGTCGAGACATTTCTCTAACTGACCTGCAAAATAAAACAGTCAGTTTTGCAATATTCCGATTAGCAATTCGGAAATTGTTGCTTATGATTATATTAGTCAGTATCCTGGCAGTCAAAGTGTTAAACATGCTCTGTGCACAGCGGCAGCACAGCAGAAGAAAATCAACAGGCCCACCGCAGGATTAATGCTGTGTGCAGATTGCAGTGTACTGTTGTGTGCAAGTTGCAGTGACGCCTATAATTTCTTAAAGGAAGGATACAGTCAGTCGAAAGACAGTAGGGGAAGGCGATTTCCCAACCGGTGAGTATGTTTACCAATAAATCTTCACTCTCGTGAAACATGCTCTTTCGGTGATAGAGAGAATAACTAGACCAAGAGAAGAGTACAGTTCAGACAGTGTGTAACAGATAATTAATGTTAAGCGATCAGTACTATGTTCCCGGAATCTGCCATGTTATGTGAGCATTCCTGTGTGCAAGATAGGGAGATTTCCTTATCTTGCTTTCGGTACGGTGTAACACACATTAGCAAAAGAAGAAGAAGAAGAAGAAGATCTTTCATTGTGTGTAACCTTTCCTCGTAACTGAAAACACGACGTTTTCCTATGTTTAACATTACTTTTAAGAACGACCTGTTTGCACGACTTATGAATGGTATGGTTATCTAGTCATTGTTGTCGTAATTGTTGTTGTTATAGTCTCTTGTTTTTCTTTCTTTTATTCTTTTCCTTCTTGCTCGTCCTCTCCTTCTTCTTCTTTTTCTACTCACTCTTCTAATTCCCTTCCTCTTCGCCCCCCTCTTCATAATCTTCATCCTGGTTATTTTAGATCTTATTGTTGTTATTATTCTTTGTTTTGCTTGGTTTAGCTTCCGTTATGTAAAGATTGAGAATGAACTACTATTTCTCTTTTTGTTGGTTTATGTTTGTATAAGTGAAGTCTGTTGTTTGGAAGTGCCAGTGTATATTTTCTTGAAACCGCCCTTTTGTTCCTCAGGTACCTATTGCAATGTCAGAAGAGAAAACGAGTCTCCTGCTGGTGGGAAGATCTGGCCATGGGAAAAGTTCCACTGGGAACTCCATCCTGGGTGAGGAAGTATTTCAACCAAAATCTGGTGTAGCGGACGACAGTCAGATTGATGGCCTGGAACAAGCCGAAAGAAAGGTCAATGGTAGAGAGGTCCAGGTGGTAGATGCTACAGGGCTGGCAGACAATGACCAGGAGTTTCCAGAAAATGCTGACCATTTAATTGATTTGGCTGAAAAGGTTATGCAGTTGGCTCCTCAGACTGGCTATTCGGCCATAGTGATTGTCCTGAGCTATGAAATCCGCTTCACCAACCAGGAGATCGTGGGCATTCAGATGTTCAAATCTCTTTTTGGCCCTGAGGTCATTCAGGATCATGGAATCATCGTGATGACATGTGGCGATCAGTTTGAGAGAGACAAGGAGGACAAGGGTGTGAGTTTCCAGCAGTGGTGTGAACAACAAGAAGGAGAAGTGAAGCGGCTGATGGAGGAATGTGGCCAGCGTTGTGTGCTCTTTGACAACAAGACAAAGGATCCTGATCATCAAAGTCAACAGGTCCAACAGCTGATGGATGTGGTGAAGCAAGTCAAAAGTCAGGCTGGACCTTACACAGAGACCAACTTTCAAAATGCTAAACTGGGACGGAAAAAACTGCGGGTCATGGCCAAAGTGCCAGGACTGAAATCAGACACAGAGAAATTGCTGGGAGGTATTTATTGCTGTGATTTCTTGTTAAAGTTATATAATATGTAAATGTGGAACAGTTAGTCAATAAAAGCAGACACAAAAGGCAGTGTAGCGGTTGAAAAAGAAGATTTGTAAATTACTAGAATATGTTTTCCTCTGTGGAAATCCTTGCTCAAGGAGGCATTGCTGGAACTGTAGTTAGTTTTTCTCGTGATTAACTCAACTTGAGTTGAGTCATAGAAAACAAAAATTGTCTCGTGTTTAGCATTGTTGGTAGTTGTAAGTCTCAGATATTGAACCATTTCATCATTTAAGTTTTCATTGATTTTATGACTCCTCTCTCTCTCTCTCTCTCTCTCTCTCTCTCTTTGTCTGTGTCTTTCTCTCTCTCTCAAACGAGATCTAACACTCCC
>JBCEWB010051755.1:0-14122 GCA_039654565.1 Peronia peronii | reverse complement strand
GATAATGGGACAGATATAATTATCTACATTAAGATGCCAATTTGAGCCAAAGCCAGCGAAAGATAAAATGGAATCTTATAACACCAAGTTTTGACGCAGGATGTACGGATGGCTAATTGGAGCGGATACCTGTGACGTCTAATGTTTCTCGAGTCCCCGCACCCCCCTCCTCTATACCACCCCCCACCCCCCTCCCCAATACTTTTTTTTTAAAGATGGAAGACTTTATGATTTAAGCTTAGTCCACGTCTAATATGCAATTTGCTCTTGCTACGGCCTGTTCCTCTCATAAGTGCAGATAGATCTGACCGATTCTCCCTCAGCTCATTATGAGCCATTTTTTCAGCTAACCAAGTTGCTTCCCTTTTCCAAGTACAAAATTGCAATGAAGGAAAACAAAAATCACTTTTTCTCTTTTTTTTGAAACACATACTGCCAAAAAAAAAAATATTAAGAAAAAGTTGTCACGATAAAAAAAAAAAAAAGGTTCACACAACAAGCGAAAAAGTATTTTGTTTTTGTTGCAATGCTTGTGTTATACCTTTTGTACTTGGCAAAGGGGAGTGATTTGGTTGACGGTCAAAATGGCTCATTAAAGTTAAAGTAGTTTCAGATATTTAATCCCGAAAGTGTTCAGGGACGAATCTGCTCAAAAGATTCAATAATCACACGTTGCCTTGGAATTCCCTTCCAAATGGTAGACCACACAATGCTGTGATATTGTTCTTACATTACATGTATGTCAACTTGATCTATAATATTGATATGTCTAAAACACGAAGATCAATATCGACATAGAAAACCTGCCTCTCCGGCAGTTTCCTTTTAGCAACTTTTAGGGTTAATCTGGCTGTATAGCTGAACTAGACGGATGTTAATAAACGGGTCGTTCGGTGGAAGGTCATTCCTAACCCCTTACTAACACATTCGGTGGACCAAGCAGATGATGTACTAGAGTTCACCCAGTGGTTGTCGCGGTGAATCTGACCACTGTCTCTGACATAATCCCAGATTACTGGTGGGAAACTGACCATACGCTGTGTCCGGCACGTCGCAGCCAGAACAGGCGATTTTAGTTTTTCAGTACATGTTCAGGCTAGGTGCTCATGACACTGCTGTTACATTACTAATATTCTATGCATGCCTAAAATAATAATATAGAACCATTTCTCAATTTTTCGTTTTTGGGGTTTTTTTTGTTGTTATTGTTGTTCTTCTTCTTCTTTGTTTGTTTGTTGTTGTTTTTTTGTTGAGGTTGTTGTTTTTTTGGTTAGTATGTAGCCTTTCAATCCAAAGAAGCAGGAATACCTCGACTTTGCCCAGTCGGGTGATAAAAATATAAAAAACTGGGGAATATAAATTTGGAATTTAGAAGATTTGCCAGGACAGCCTGCTCTCTGCCTACTCTTCATCCGATTTTTAACTGCCAAGGGTTCTTTAGTGTACGTGATATAGATACGGGACATTCGAAATATATTCAGCGTTATCCGAGAAGACTGGACGTTAGTTCCCTACCTAAAAACCCAAGGGCCCGCTGATTCACTAAAAAAAAAAAAGGTTGTGGTCTTTCCTATTACCCGGCATACCGGATTCGTACCAGTGACACTCTGATTGAGAGGGGCAATGGCTTAAACCCTGGGTCACTGCTCCCCAAGTTCAGATCATAGTACAGAATATAACCGATAGAGATTAATTAAATATATATATATATTTTTTTGTTATTGTACATGCAGCCTAAATCGACTGTACAGACTTATGGGGCTGTCATTCGGGGTGAGGTGGGATAGGGTGGGAGGGCCGTCAGAACCTTGGCAGGGTGAAGAGAGGAAGCAGGCAGGGCCATAACTTCGGGGATCGCCGAGGTCATATGATTTGGCGTCTCCTCCGTGTGAAAAACTCGCGCTGTGGGTCACAGGTTCGACTCGCGGATCACGCCATCGGGGGTTGAGACGATGTTTGAAACCTGCACCTTTGCAATGATATTTATTTAATTTGTGTTTAAAAAGAAAGAAAGCGAGAGAAAGCTTTCATCCAAAAGCAAATAAAGGAAAAGGATCGTTGCTATTGACTTGCATAATATTCAGAAAGTATTTCGCATAATTGAATGATGAGAGAATCCATGGGCAAATCGGTTCTTGATACTTCTAAGATTAAATGCGTGCCTTATTTACGAGTAGGTAGGCTAGATATGGGGGTAGAAATTTTTTTGAGTTATTTGTTTATTTATTTATGTTTGTGTGTTTGGGGAGGTTGGGGGGGGGGGGGATTTAACGAAACACTTTCATCGAGAAGCAGGAACAGTCTGACATGATGCGGACAAGGGTGACGCGAAGACCCGACGTGACGCATTGACCCTCCAGTCCTCTAGATCTAGATCTAATTACAAAACATAACAGTGGAAGCACGTGCTATGAGTTAACTTCTAAAAATATTATCAAATGCATGCACACAAATCAAATCCTGAAAGCTTATGTAAATCTTTGATTCTTGACTGTAGTGTCTGCAAATCTAGACAGATCTAGATCTAGATCTAGACTCTATATAGACTGAAACAAGACTCTAGAATCTAGATCTAGTCTATATTTCAAATATTTCTGTCTAGATCTCTAGATCTAGATCTTGATTTCTAAATCTATTATATTCGTTTGAATAAAACGTTTTGAATTTAGAAAAAATAACGGTGAGACTATCACTATCAATGCACGTCGATGTTAGTGGTCAAACAAATAAAATTATCCCATAAAAATCTAACCTAGAGTCTAGATCTTGACTATATAGATCTAGATCTACATCCATAGATTCTATATTAGGATCTAGATTTATCTCTTCATAGTTAAATAATGGTATCTTACCTTAATCGTGATCTGGATCTGTTCAATATCTCCCTGTGAGAAGTTATTATTCCTATTAAAATTTTTGGTGGTCCGTTTTCGTTTTTCCCTTAGGCCGTAGATTAGCAGACGATAGCAAAAGAGAGGTAACTCTAGATTAAGAAACTTTTGTCACATAAAGTCACTTACCCACCTTTACAGCACCAAAAATAAAAAGCGCGGGAAATCAGCATGGGGGTAAATTATCAGTTTGAGATGGGAAATTTCAAAATTTCAGATTTATCGTCATTATTTGTGTTATTTTCAAGTATAATTAAAAAAGGTAGACATAGACAGTCAAAGTGTGTGAGCACAGATGAACTACCAGTTGTTGTCACACACTACTATCGAGCGGGCCTGTGGCGCAACGGATAACGCGTCTGACTACGGATCAGAAGATTCCAGGTTCGAATCCTGGCAGGCTCGGAAAACGTTTTTTTTTCTCTGTTATTCTTTTTCTTCTTCTTCTTCTTTTTTTTTTTTTTTCCTGTTCTTCTTCTTTTTTTTTTTTAAGTAGAAAATAAATTCAAGGAGCTAAATTCGGGATACACACATACGTGCATTTGCTACATACTAATGATTTTGATTTTTTCAAAATACCTTTTCCTCATTCAAGAGAAAGAAAACAAAAAAACTTTCAATATCAACTGTTAGTCTGGGTAAAGAAAGAAAGAAGGCATCACAAATGAATCTAGTAACTGAGATAAGCTGCATTTACAGGTAATGATTTAAAATAAGAAAAGCAACTTTATGACAGTTTATGTTGCAAACTTTAATGGACAGAAAGGGAGAAAACTGACTTTTTAAAAAAAATCTCTTTTTTATTGAGAGGAGTCATACATACATGTATTGCACATCAAGATCTTACTACAATTTAAAACCTACAAAAGTGAAGAGGCGAAAGGAGGATGGAGATGGGGGGAAGAGGAAGAAAGAGCAGGAGGATGACGAATGTGAGAAGGAACACTCATCTCACAACTGTGTATAGACCTACCATGATTCAAATTTTGATAAAATGAATATTGATGAACAACAAAGTCAGGCACATATCAAATAAGATTTAAGAATTTTATTTCCTTTATTAATGTGCATACATGTACTGTTTATCTCTGTGGGCTAAGCAAAAAATAAAGAAAGAAGTAAATAAATGGCAGAGGCAGAAGCAGTTCAAATTCACAACACAACAATACTGATTATTAACCATCATGTATACCTTATATACAAGTAGATCTACTATTAATAAAGTTTTACATCAAAAGGTAAATAATACAACAACACCTTGTATTGTTCATATTCAAGCAGGCAATTCAATTCCTGAGATTCTTAAACATAAATTTTCAAACACATTTTATATGAACAAAGTGCTTCTGTTAGACCAAATAATACATCTTGATGTATATGAAATGTGCTATCATTATTGCACTATGCAGTATATAACACTACAGTTCTGGTTTTGCTTCATTTCAGAAAATTGGAATTGGAATTTGTACATTCCAGTCTCATTGCTTAAGTGTTAAAAGGAGAGAATTCTAAATAACAACTTCATTTTGCTCATTACAATAACAAAATAAATAACTAAAAAAAAAAAACTGTAAAGTCAGTCTACACATTCACATTTTTGGAGAACCATAGCAGATCTGTTATAACAATAACGATTAATGAAACCAATTACATATAATTCACTAGATCCTGGTCTATCAATTATGAGCACTTAGAGCCAACAGTTTCAGACGATTTTTTAGATAATAATTTCAAGAAACCACAGGTAATAGGTACGTATATTCAGACACATTAGTTCCACCAAGGCTACTTGAAAATGTAGGGTTTTTTTTATATATTCATAAACATAGGGCCTACATTTGCATTACCGTGATTTAGATTCTTTTATTTTGGCAAAATCTACCTTCCAGATTTTTATAGATGTTCACAATCAGACAGCTTACATTCTCCCACAGACTGATAATAAACTGTATTTTTTATAATTACAGTATTCTACTAATACTACTATAAATTTAATTACTGTTACTATCTACTACAGTTAATTTATATTCTCAGAATCAGACGACAATCAGTCTTTCTCTGATGCTTAGACATCATGTCCAAAAAGCATTCATGAAATGGTTTGTTATAACATTATTGCAAAAATATCAACGCAGTGATAGAAAAAAAAAAAATAGTTTTATTACCATCATATAAATAATAAACATGGACAGGAAATCACTTTTTGCCTCAGATATCTAGGGTCTGATGCCAAGTGAGTTTAGACAGCATAAGGAAAAATGATAGTTACGACATGTACCTTCATATGACTGTTCTACACTACCAATAAATGCAATATTATGTCTGCAACACAGGAATGGCTTCTTGACAAATTCCTGGTGAAAATGGAACATGTTAAAGTGAAAAAACAAGATATTGTGGAATCCATATATTTATTTACATCTATAAGGTATGATTTCTGAAAGATGTAGGATGAAAGACAACCTATGTAACGTGTATAAAATCTTTATCACGAGTAGGAATTACAGACATATACAAATTATGAGGCAGAGATCGATCTTAGAATGACACATAGAAAACATTTATCTAACATAATTTGCATAATACAGTGGAATCTGCTTAAAGTCAACCTCTCGGGACCAAGAAAAAGTGTTGACTTTAAGCAAGGTTGACATTATCTGTTTATAGGGGGCACAATCTCTGGTAGGCACAAGAGGTCAAAATATGTGTTGTGTTATTCACTGGGTTAGGTCTATGCCCCTTTTCCTTACTAGCAGAGCTTCCCCCTCTAACTCTAAGCTAGTAGTACTAGTATTTTGCCTTGAGTCAACATCTTTAAGAAGTTTCACCTTTGAATCCAGATTAAGAGCGTTCTTTTTCTCAGATAGTTCTCAGATGATCACGGAGCAGAGGATAAAAGTTATTAATAGTAATAGGTTTACTAGTCACGGCAAGCACAGAATCCAGGAACGAACGTGATCTAAAGATGTGACTGAAATCGGGCGCAATGATTGTCCGCACTGTCTTTGTGTGTATGTGTGTCTGTGTGTGAACAAATTGGACAAAGAGAGCCGAGTGTGGATAGGTATATATATATATATATATACTGACTTACAACAATACACAGTGGAATTCTCTATGTATAGACTGACACAAAATTATTGTAAAATTTACAAAGAAAACCATAATGAAAAAGACACATCTGACTTCAGCAGTAAGAGTGAAACAGTTACCACAAAAAACATAACACACTATACTTTAACTCCAAAAGCAAAAGCATCAGAAAGACACTGCTACACTGTTAGGATCTTAACGACAATAATTATTGTATTCATGGTTAAGAAATGACAGTTCAGACCCAACAGCAATGTCAAATGAGTACCCAATTACTGTGGTGAGCAATTATGGGACTGTCATTCATATGCAAAATAAAGTGTGTGAATGTTTCAGCAGAAAAACAATTGACATTTCTAGAGTTAACAACTGCATAAAGCCATCAGGAAATATTTGCCTTTTTCAGTCTAAAACATTATATAAATTTATTTCAAAAGACAAAATTTGATTTCGAGAGTTCTGAAGCAGTTGATGCAAAATCATTCTATATTTTAACTCTAAAAGTGTTAGAAAGAAGCTGCTATAGTATAAGACTTTTTACAAATGAAATGAAACTTGTGATCCAAACCTTGCTTTAGGTAGTCATTTTTACTGTAATAACAAACCTTTTTTGGTCTACGAATGCTTCCTATGTAAAAATGACCTCAGCGTTAACACAAAAACCCACATCATTTGCTGTGTGATCGTAACTACCGTACCTTTCAGAATGGCATGAAAGACTATCCAGACACTAATTGAGCAAGAGCAGTCATTCTGATTATCTTGATTTTCAGAAAAGATCTATGTTGTCGATGCCTCTATAGTGACAATGACCGCATTTTCAATGAAATGGCAGTTTCAGCTTAATAGCAAATTATGATGTATACTATGCATTACCACTGTGATGAATGTTATATGAAGGTCATTTATACATGTAGGCCTATTATGCAAAGTGAATTCTGCAAGTGCCTGAGAAAAATGGTAGCTGACACCTCTGGGTTAAAGTCCAGCAAAATCTCTCATCAGGTCTTCTTCTTCCTGCACTACAGAAGCCTTGCGCCTGCTCAGGGTTAACATAATATCCTCTAAAGAGATTTCTGGGTGAATATAAATCTTGTCCGCTGGTATGTCCATAAATGTGGCTTTCACCGCTCCTTCATCTGAAGCCTCACAGGGAATAAATTTTTCAACCATACCATTATCAGGTTTGCTGCTGATAATCTCTTCCTGTGGCAATTCTGACCCATTGCGAACTTCACACTGAACATTTTCAACTTCAGCTCTCTCTGTCTTTTCAAGTGCAATATTTTCATCCTCTGTCTTTTCAATGATGTTTTCATTTTTGCCTTCGTTAACTTTATTACTCTTGTTTTCGTCTACCGCTTTGTCGCTGGTTCCATCTGTCTCTCCTACATTAAGAAATTGATCTGTTTCAGTGACAGTGATATCATCTGAGTTTGATCTACTGGCAGCGGCAGCTGAATTTCCAAGAGTCACAGAACCATCATTATCAGCAGAATCCACTCCATCTTCTGTGTCACATGGACCATGTACAATAACAAAACCTAATTCATCTATTTCATCCTCAGCAGCATCAAATTCCGTTGTATTCTCTTCCTTTGTGGTGACCTGACCTTTTTCTGTCCTTTCTGAAACTGTGAAGTTTAAAGTATTTTTCTCTGGACATCCCTCTTCTTCTCCTCTGTTGTCGTCTTCCGATTCCTTGTCTGAGTGTTTTGGAGTTTCTTTCTTGGCACACCCTGATTCCTGCTCTTTTGAGTCAGACTGTCCACCCTGAAGAAAAACAATTCAGTCTTACTCTTTCTACTGTTTTTATTGATCTAAGATAATGGCATAAAATAACTGCCAAAATGCAACTATTGCCTCATGATATTCCTGAGCAAGAGAGCTATCAGATAATGTCATACAAAAAAAACAGAAATGCTCTGGTAGAATTATGCATAAATTCCATAGAATCATAATAGTACATATCGTTGGTAGCATAATGAAATCAGCCATATGCCAGGACAGCAAGTTTTACAGGTGAGCAAGGCAAAAAAATCTGTTACAAATGTTGACCTCAATCCAGAATGAAATGATGGATGATTTTTTTTCTCTACACTTGCCTGAGGAGAGATTTCTAAAAATGTTTAGTGTCAGTTAAAATCTGCCTTTGACATACATGTCTGATTTTGGCACATGGTCGATTCCATCATTTAGCCATTTTTTGGTATTAGCAGTTCTCTCTCAGTATTTCAAAAGTGCTGAAAATGACTTATGCCATCATCATAGAGCAGTGAAAATACTATTGTCAGTCATGTCTAGAAGTTGAAATATGTGTTTGGGTTGTATTACATCTCTATGCATGGGAACATATTTCTGAGCATGTTTGTAATTGTACATCATCTTAATATTATGAGTATTTATGTATGTTATTGTTCCCATTTCTATGAATGCACATTCTATGTGTATGTTTGTAGCAATATTTTGATACTGTAAAATGCTCTTTAAGCCTTTCAGGGATGAAAAACTATATAAATGTCCTAAATAAACTATAATAAAGAAAGAAAGAAATCAATCATTCGTAGAGCACTTTACAAAGAAAAAAGAAATACCTAACTGCTAAATCATTGTCAATATGAAAATGATGGCAGAGCACTTATAGAAGCAATTTAACAAACATATAATTCCAGAGGACTGATACATATAAAAATGGTAAAGACAGTCATTTCTTGTATAAGTAAATCTTTCTTAAAGACTGATATTACATCACTCATCTGTTCCTCGACTTCAACGGCTAATCTCCTGTGGTTAGAACACTTCCTCTATATTAGCCTCTCTCTTTCTAGCTCTCTCTGTCTCTCCTCATCTTTATCCCAATTCTATAACAGAATTTAAAATATTCCTGAAAACCTATAAGATTATTCATATTATCTCTATCTCAATCCTTCCTCCATATCACATCTTAAAATTTGAAACTTAACCCCGTTCACTTTCACATAATGTATGCAAATTTTGAGACTGACTGAAATTGAAATATCAAGCCATTAAATTTTCACAAATTCACATTTAGCAATATTTCATGCCTAAATCCTAAAAACGATTTTTCAGAAAGAGAACTTTATTTTTCATTACTTTGGTAGTACTGAATTAAAGAGCATTATTCTATACCAATACCTGGATATCTGTGTTTGAGTTCTCCTCTCCATGGACCCAAATTTTCCTGAAATACCGTGCATTTTGGAGCCTTCTCAGAGGTTCCATACTGGCATCCCTCATGACAGTTACTAAATCAGCACCTGTAAAACCTGCAAAAAGGAATGACAGAAGTAAAAGAAATCCTGAAAACATTCCTAAAGTTATATTCAGATATCTATAATAAAAATTTCAGATCTTCTGCAAGAAAACTGAAACAAAAAATAGTCATACTGGTACAATGCAATTGTGTTTGTATGTGTGTGGGCATGTAACATATGCTTGTCATCTGTGTTACACTCCACAGAAACGTGTTGGACAAAGAACAGTTGCTGTGTCAAATGAAAATAAAACTCTGAACATATTTTTCTCAAAAGTAACTTTCAGACCCCTCAACATTCTTAAGTGTCATATCCAAAAAGTCAAGACTGTACCTCTGTTGATCCCCAGTAAGTCCAAATTATAGACACATATCAACCTTTAGTGTCATGCACTGAACTCAAAACTTTGAACATTTTCAGATTGCGGCTGATTTTTCCAGATATCCACATATTTCTCTCCTTTACCAATACCCTTAACTAAATGATAATATCACATATCTATCCAGAGTGTATGTAGTACAATTGGCTGGAATGAGTTTGATATCAAATATTTACCTGAAATGAGTTAATGGAATCACTGGGAAGCAAAATATGTATAAGTATAGTTCAATGTGGTGAAAAAATTCATTGGTTATGACTCTTCCTTCCCAAGTGATTCAAGATGAAAGTTTAAGTCTTGCTAAACCGTGCTCAGTAAAATCTGATTTTCTCACCAGTCCCATATGACACTGAATTCATTTTATGTTGTTATGCGACCTATTTAACTTTGCTCTATGATAATGGCATGAATTAAGATTTATATGCCAAACTGTAACTGATGTCTAATGGATTCTTCAGCATTAGAGCTATCAGATAACATCTTTAAAAAGAAATACACCCTTACAATGAATCATATTTTCAGCCAGCTAGGTTGTTTCCTTTGCCAAGTACAAGTATTAGGCTATAGGACAAGTATTGCAAAGAAGGAAAAAATTATATTTTCTCTTGTTATTTGAAACATATGGTGCAAAAAAAATTGCAAAAAAAAAAAAAAATTATCACATTAAAAAAAACATTTTCATCATAACTGAATTTTTCAGAATTCTCTGTTAGTTTCACATAACAAGCAAAAAAGTTATTTTCTCCTTTTTCTCCTTTTTTGTAATGCTTGTGTTATATCTCTTGTATTTGGCAAAGGGAAGTATCTGGTTGACAGTCAAAAATTGTATTAGTTCAATACAATCATAATGGTATAACTAATCAAATGAATTGTGCTGTAACAAGTTTTTTTTCTCAATATCTCAAAACTGTTGAAAACGAATTATGCCATTAAAGGAGAGCAACAACGATGTGCTGTGTATACCTTCTGTTCTGCGAGCCACTTCCATCATGTCCTCTGCCCTCATGTTGTGACTAAGACTGGCCACTGACTGTCTGATTATCTCCACACGGCTGTCTAGTGCAGGCAAACCCACCAACTGCCTGATAATAACAAAAATAGAGATTTCATTGAGCAATGGTGGAACAATGTGATTTTAACTCCTTCAAGACACCAAACTAGTTTGCCTTTTATCACACAGTGTTCCCTTTACCCATTCATCAGTATGGTCTGCAGAGATGAATACTATTTGTCACAGCAGCATTATCTTGGTAATTTTACTGTTTAAAGAAAAATGCCGAATGGTATTCATCATATGGGTCACAAAGGGGATTAATCATGTGAAAGCTACCTGGAAAAAGAACACATTCAGAAGAGAACAATGGGTAAAAGATCAACAAAATCTGTTACACATCCAAAGATGAATAATTCAGGACAAATGATGATATTATTCGTGTGAGGACACATCTCATAGAGAGTTTGTTGATCACGCACATGCAACACCTAGAAATGATAATTGACAGGACAAAACTAATAATACAATGATGCCATGGATACACCCAGGCAAAAAGTGATTGACATCAGATAACAAACAAAACAAATGTCAGCATGTATGATAATGTCGTTAAAATTTCACATCTTTCTTAACTTGAGTTTTCAATTAAATAAAATGTCTTTCCACAGCCTAAAAATTCTAACTACCATTAGTACATGTACAATGTATGAAACTAGACTTTGAGCAATGAGGCAGATCATGGCTTCCGTATTAATGTAGCAAAATGCCTAATAACAATAACATACAAAATTTGACTAATTATTATGCAGATTGTCTTTTTCAAATAAAGAGATTGTAAGTCTAAGACAGCACTACCTACCAGCTCTGAAAACACCTTCTGAGCATGGGGCGGTCCAAGAGCCAAGGTGTCTGTGTAACACCAATTACAATAAGTGGATTGGGGTCAAGATGATCTTTTGCCATAATATCTTGAAGCCGTATCATGATCTCTGTTTTGCCTCTCCTGTAGAACTCCTGATCAGAATTCAAAACATGTATATCCTCCAAGCATAAAATGCAGGGTCTATTATTTTGTGCAATGTCAAAGACGGTTTTAATGCACATTTTAAAATTTTCTTGTCCTCCATAACGTTTACTTCCAAGACTAAACAGATTGAAAACAAACAACTTGATGCCAGACACACGAGCCGTTGCCTCTAAGAACATAGATTTGCCTGTGCCAGGATGTCCATATAGTAGAATCGTGGATGTTAAATATTTGAGTGCAACCTTAGAAAATTTGCATGGGACACAAACATGTTCTTTTAGGAAGGTTTTCAATTCCTCACATCCAGCGATACTGTCAAAATCTCTGAACTGATGGTTGCAAAGCATTTCTGACTTGAGCATATCATAAAGTTTTGATTCATCTTCATTCTTCATTCCTGGACATAACAGTTTTATTTTCTCAGCTCTTGACATTAGTTTCTCTGCTATATCTCGGAGAGTTCTTTTTTCGTTGGCCTGGATATTCCCTGATCGGATAAAGATCATCAGCTGACGACAGACTTTAATATATAAATCTAGACTGTCTTTGTATTCTTTTTTGGAACACAACGCTTCTGCTTCAGATACTTGTGGACTGATCTCCTTGATCATATCTTTCACACAGGTGGAGTGACAAGGTTTGAAGCAATCAAGCAGTTTTTCTACACTAGCATGAGAATCTTCTAGATTCTGAACATGACTCTCTGTGTCTTTCTGTGGTGTTGTTTCTTCTGTGATATTTGTCTCAGCCATTGCTCTTTCCAGTTGTGTAATTCGTCTTCACTCTGTTGGCAATATTTTCAAGACCAAATTGGCAACAGCAACCTGTGGACAAAAATGACATTGAAACATCAAACAGACAAGTTTTGAAGTAAGTTTTGGGCGGTCCAAGAGCCAAGGTGTCTGTGTAACACCAATTACAATAAGTGGATTGGAGTCAAGATGATCTTTTGCCATAATATCTTGAAGCCATATCATGATCTTTGTTTTGCCTCTCCTGCAGAACTCCTGATCAGAATTCAAAACATGTATATTCTCCAAGCATAAAATGTAGGGTCTACTATTTTGTGCAATGTCAAAGATGGTTTTAATGCACAATTTTACACTTCCTATATATACCTTTCTATCAAGAAAACAAAAATTAGTGTGAACTCCAGCAGTAACATTTATCATAATAATAAATGACAGATGAAGAAAATGAGACACTGATAAATTAGATGCTGTCCTTATCTCATATGTCATAAAAATGACTGATTTGCAATGCATGTGTGTAACTGGAAAAATAAAGAGATCTATCTGCATAACAAAAAAAAAAAATCAATCAAAAACAAAAGAAATTAAATGCAAATGCAGCCATATTAATAAAGACACACTCAAATTATAATGAAACACACTGAATCAAAGCCAGCCTAATTTCCCCATTTTCACATCTTCCGTGTGGCTTTGAAAAGGATTTAATCATAAGGTCGTACAGGTGTGCTAACATAAAATACTAAAGGAAACCCCAGCATTAAGAATTGTCTTTTCAATTAATGATCGAAGGTCCACAGATGCATTTGATAACACAGATCTAGATCTAGATCTACATACATACAGGTCCACTTATTTTGCGTTATCTCACTGTGCCTTTCACGGCTCCGCTTCCTCGTTATACCTGGTTTGCTTATAAGTTACCGTAAATAAACTTTGCGATCCTCCGCTTCATCATCACGTGCGGCATTGACTAGTACATTGATCATAATCTTAAAATAGATCTCGTGGCTGGGAAGGCTGGCCTTAAATTGATCCATGTTGATCATAATAATTCTACTAGGCCCCCTAGTGATCCATATGAGGATGAAGATTTGAACCGCTACATTTTAGTATCTTTAATTCATGGCATTTTCTATTTATTTGGATCTATTTTATCTGAAACAGGCCAACATACTTTTTTATTATTATTATTATTTTACTCATATGTCGAAGAAGTACAAAATGTAGTTAATGACTGAGTTTGTGATACGACAGAGACTTTCTGTAAGACCTTAGCAGACAACGACAATGGCATAGGCCTAGCTGCTTTTTCGGTTACTTTGGACTGCTTGTAGTTATGTTTGTATCACGTGACTAAGCGTATAGCACGTTGATGAGTATTAGATCTACCCGAATCAAGTTGAGCATAAGTACAATATGAAAATTTATATTGGCTGCAAAGAATCGCATCTATTTCCATTTAATTCGATTGAAAGATCATTTTAGAGGCATTTGAGATATGCAACAGTGATTTAAGCATTGCTGGATCACTGTCCAACATTGACGGTCATTGTCTAGATCTAGTCTAGATCTAGAAGTCATAATTGTGTCTGCTGATACTAATTACAGTGTAGGTCTATAAATATGGTATTGTACTGTAGATTCAAATTCTTTCACTTGGGAAGTAGAAGTGCGGTAGTGCTAGCTTACCCAATGTATAATTATATATATA
>JBCEWB010051744.1:0-14122 GCA_039654565.1 Peronia peronii | reverse complement strand
TCTGTCTGTCTGTCTGTCTGTCTATCTATCTATCTATCTATCTATCTATCTATCTATCTATCTATCTATCTATCTTACTGCCTGTCTGTCTCTGTCTGTCTGTCTCTTTGCCCCAAGTAAGGTAGTAGATAGATGTATGCACAAACAATTAACAATATGCGTTCACAATATTGCGCAAACAAAATACTGCACGGGGTACATCAGGTTTGTCGGCCAAATGAGCTAATTGCTCAACAAATATTCAAGAAAGCTCAGCATATAACAAGGAAAACTATGGCCTATGAGCGCTTGAACTGGAGACAGACTGTTATGTGAGGCACACAGCATTTCCCAGTTAGAAGAGTCATCTACCCTACCGACTGACGTAAACACAGAAAGAAAAGAATCGGACATAAAACTTTATTGCAGAGCGGCGTGACATCATAATCTTTCCAGACAGAATGAAAAATGTCAACCAACTCAAGAGAATTTTGAAAGAGCATTAAACCACTAAATACCTCCAAAGAAATGCTTGGGGCTGACGTGAATATAACTTATCTAGTGAGAAAGCTGAATGTAATACTCGTTGATATTTCCAAACATTTCTTTCAATTACCAAAAAAAGTAGTTTACAAGTTTATAGTGACAGAAGCTGACGTGACGTGCGACAGTTTATTTAATGCAATGACATTATATCCCAGTTTAATATACTTTTGTGCTTCGTTATATTTTTTTTGTCTTTAAAACATTATGAAATATGCCGTGAAAATATTGTCAACATAATATGCCCACGGGAATCTACCAGGCCCAGATCTTAATTACATATAGTTCGACATTTTGTTGTGTTATTCTTACGTTTGTTCCTCTGGTTTTGTTAATTTGTTTGTTTTATTATTTTTATTTCGTGAAGGAAAAGGGTGGTTGGGGAGGGGGGGGGGGGGTGGACGTGAAGGATCAGCGACCAAAAACAATAAATAATTACACAGTTTTGACAATGATGGCGAAGTAAAACGACAAGTAATGATTTCTGGAGTTTGAAACTAAGTGCGGGGGACGAAACGTTTTCTATCAAAACTGCATTCTAAAGGGAACGTTGAATAGAAAGATACAGGGACAAATTAAAAGAGAGACAGAGAGAGAAAAAAAAGAGATGACGGAAAAGACAAAGAGAGAGAGAGAGAGCGAGAGAGAAAGAGAGGTTAACAGTGATGAATGAAGAGCGGCAAAGACGGGATAAGATGATAAAAACCACCCAGTAATGATATGAGGACGAGGAAACAAATTTGAAGAATCCCCGGTGTGAATATAATGTTTGTTTTCTTGCTTATCGGTTTTCTCTATCGTTCCCTCTACTTTTCTTGGCTTTCATTCCCCCCTCCCCCTCTAAAGCTCTATGATAGATTAGTTGGGGGAGAGGCTTATTTTTGCCCCTCATTATCCCTGATGTACGTGACTTCTATCGCAAGTTCAGGCCGAGGAAAGAGAGAGAGAGAGAGGGGGGGGTGGGTTGAAGGGGAGAGAGACTAAGAGAGAGAGAGAGAGAGAGAGAGAGAGAGAGAGAAGGCCCATTGTTGTATTGAATTGCTGAATTATTGTCCCTGATCTGCATCTGAGCACTGCTAATTATCTCCCCTTTCGTGCAGTCTTTTATTTGCATAGTTGTATTGTGAATGGATAATGTCTCACTATTTGTGTATATATTGTTTATCTATGATTCTGCCAGTGTACCTGGAAGCATACTATAGTGCATATATAAGAGTACATAGAGAATAAGAAATAGAGCAAGACATTGAGTACGAGAATGGCATTAGCCTGTGTGTAAATGAGCAAATGAGAACTCCCCGTTGAAGTCTGCATGCTCTACTTAAGTGTACAGTACAGGGATAGTGGATAGTTGCTGTAACTAGGGTTGTTAGATTTCCCCCGTTAGTTATGCGCCTAATAGGGTGTCTATGCAGCTATGTATTTCATTATCTCATTTGATTTGACATTCTTTTTTGATATAGTTTGCTCGACTTTTGTTTGTGATATATGAGAATAATTTTGTTGCTCCCTTATATTCTGCGCCTGGACTTACGAGTTTATACAAAACAGGTCTCCACTACCCTTGATGAGGAGAAAGAAAGAAAGAAAGAAAGAAAGAAAGAAAGAAAATCTGGGAAAAGCATACTATTAATACTTGGAAGGTTTCATATTTATTAAATAAATTTAAGTTATGAATTGATTTCTAGCCAATGGCTTCGTTATATCAATTATAATAATATATTTGCACTATATAGGTGTTACATTTGTATCATTTTCAGTCTGAAGCGGTAGGAAGTAAAATTGTGAAACAGCTTACAAATAGAAATCTCCCTTCTGCTTGCACTAATACTCCGTCAAGGTAACAGTGGTCGCTGCCCGCACACTTCCAGGTTAATATGAAATGATTGACATGGCAACAATTTGGTACAGTATCCGTGGTCTTGACAGCGATAAAGGTATAAATTATAAAGCAAATTTCGTCGGCAGTAAAGACGCGGGTAAACATATTTATAATGAGATAGAGTTCGTAAAATCTCATATTTTAAACTAGCCCTCAGTCCACAATTTCTGGGTTATGTATTACGCCTTTCTTTAAAAGGGATAAAAATAATGATGATGATGTTGATGATGATGATGTTAATGGTTACCCTGATGAAGAATCAAGAAGGTTAGAAAACGTGTCCAGTAACGTCAGCTTATTCAAGTTTCACCGTATCGAACTATAGATATTGTTGTTTGTTTCTTTTGGTATATTTAGTTAGTTGCCGGTAGACAGTCCGTCTTAAATGTTAAGACAGTTCAACTAACAATGTCAATGGTGATGATACTGGCAATGACGGTAGTTGCTGGATTGAATGATGAAATGGGACTTTCTTAATGGCAGAATAGATGATAATATACCTTGGTATCACCAGTAAATCCTTGGTGATAAGAATAGTGAGAATTCAATCAAGACGATTTTCGTAACATATTCAGTGAGTACTGAGGGTAATAGGGTGACTATAAATACCACGTCTCATGTAATGATGTACAATCAACCTAAAGATGGAAGGATCTGCCGCTACATTAAGTTACCACAACAGAAACTAATCTTCACGACTGATACATCATCATCCACTAGAAGTAGCCGCAAAATGTATGGTATTAACTAAATTACTTTGAGAAAACACATTTTTACTGAAAACGCTATTCTGAGAAAATCACGATCATTTAACTATGGCATCTCACTTTTATCTCATAGAGGTCAAAATACGGTTGTGCTTGTAGATAATGAAGTGATACTTTAGATTGTCTTTTATCCTAGTGAAAACTTATTTTATCACCATCATGGGCAAACAGTATATCTTAGGGATAGCCACTTGCCAATTAAGGTATTTTTTGTGCTCCCTGTAACCAAGGACATCATTCAAATTTCAAAAAGAAAAAATGTCACAAAGACACTGAATAAAAAGTAAGACCAAAGCGTTGTGCCTTTGAACTAAGCAACTCTACAACATCTTACACAAACTGCTAGTTCATTTATTCACACCGTCCATTCGAAATAAATTTTTTCTCTCTTCTGAAAAATAACTTACTGAAATGGGATAGGCAATTTGCCGATAAATATGACGAAATGGTTAAATCGTAAAACTGTGATGAAACAGGCGTTTTGCTCAAAGTATTTTAGTGTAGTAGTACTGAGCTCACTCACCCTGAAGACGAGTTACCATACACAATAATATTCAACATCCGTGTTCCCTAACAATGGCTAACGCTTCGCCTCTGGCCAGCTGACTGAAGGTTCAGTCAGTCATGCTCAAGTCCATCGATCCGCCATTCTAAATAACCTTATCAAGTGTTAGAAAATGGACTCTCCACCTCCCTTAGCTCTCCCTCTCTCCTCTTTCTCACTCTCCTTCAGCCATCACATCAAGTGACCACCGGCTAGTGGGTTGGACACTAACACTGTCAGCGTCTCTATTGTCGCCACGGTCTAACTGTTGATCACAGCGATGGGCACATTGATAAACCCACCCACTGTAGAGCCCTCTCTGCTTCTCCCCTGAGCTTTGCACATCATTATATAGCCCTCTCTCACACTCTCTCTCTACTCTCTCTGTTTCTCTGTCTCTACCACTCTCCCTTTCTCTTTTCTTTTCGACTTCGCCCATCACCTTCTCTTTCCATCACATTAGCGTTTTCTCCTTTTCTCTTTTAATCCTTTAGCTCTTCTTTATCTTTCTCGTCTCCTATGCAGAATATCCCCCCTTCCTCCCCCCCCCCCCAACCTCACCCACGCACCTTTCCTCTGATTTCAACTTTTCTCTCTCTCCCTTCTCCAGCTCTTTCCTTCTCTTTGTCACTCTGAATGCCTGTTGGTCTCTTCTATTCTTTTTCTTCCTTACTCTCTTTCACCTCTATTTGAATCCCTTCTTCTCTCTTTTCTAATCTTTATTTCTCTTTCTCTCTCGTGCGCGCTCTTTCTCTCTATCTGTCTCTTCCCTCCCTCTTGTTCCCATTTCCTCTTTCATCAACTTCCCTTCCTTTGGCTACAATTCAATTCTCCAGTTTTTTTTTTTTCTCCCTCTCACTCCTTCTAGTAAATTATGCTAATATTAAAATGCTCATGTCGACCTTAAAACGTCCATACCTCCTTCTGCTTATACACCTCTGGTTCTGCTTAACTTAAGCCAGTATGCAATACACTCTTCAATTCATGCTACGAAATAGCCTAATGGCTTAAGAAATAAAAGAAGAAAACCTACCATATAAACAAACATGTACACGTACAGTATTCCCTCGTGCGTTTTTTTTTTTTTTTCATTTACATATATATGTATTTCTGTATAGCCGGGTGCGCCGTTGTAAATAAAATATTTTAATTTCCATTATTTTCCCCACGCGAGAACATACATGACGGTAAGTTAGTGTGTAACACTAGAGAGGGTTGATAAGAGTATGGAGGTTTATAAAGGTTTAAAATGTATGTAAATAACAAAATAAATATAGCATTCCTGGTTCGCGGAATTCGACTTACCGCGGGCAGTTCTGGAACCTACCGAGGGAATAGTGTACATACACAAGCAGAGCAAACAATAATAGTACAATTAAGAGCATATTATTTTTAAAAGTTCACAGTACCATTAAACCTTGAGAAGAGAAGAGTTTATTATACTCTCAACATAGTTTTTTAATGTTTCCACAAAATTGACACACCGGATAACTTCAAAGGCTACAATTCCAGCTGTTATTCCATTGGCCTCTGCAATGTCGATAGTTGTCAGTCTACTTGCCAGTGTTAGCGACATTAGATTACACGTTATTTGCAAAGTCCGTTCTCGCTAATGTCTCTGTTGTCAGTCTCTGTCTCAGAGTTGTCTACGATGCAAACTAACGTTCTTTAGCGAAACGGCTGTTTCCATTACACTTGATTTCATTATTATTACATATTCAAATATAACTTACATTCATGTTACAAGATTATTTATTACATTTTGCTTCACTCTCTGAAAAAACTATATTTTGGTCACTGTGATTAACGCTTTCACTACTATGACACATACATGCTCATTTCCTTGTCTTCTCTGCAATAAAATCAACATTTTTTTTCAAACTGTTCAAATCCGAATGTTACCAAGCAGTATTTGTATTATTTCTTTAAATGGAATTTGTTGCAGGCACATCTAAATTCTGATGTCTCAAAATTGTACATAGTCTTGTCAGTCAAAGGATTAAGCTTAAAGACGTGAAGAAGCCGATATGCTCCAAGAACTATTCGTGAGTTCAGTTCTCTGTTGCTCTATCTCCATTTTCCGCATTTTGAGAAAATTGATGTGTTATTTTTAGCAACTGTTTTTCACATAGGAGATAGGACAAAATAATTTTCAAAATCTACCTGTTTGGGCAAGTGATCGGTGAAATGATTGCTTTATATGGTAAATTTACTATCCCTACATCTCCACATAACCCAAAAGTGGAGATAGCGTAACAAAGAACTGAGCTCACGTTTTGTAGGCTACCTTTATCTATGAATTACTTTCGAAACAATATAAAGTATAGTCACAAAACACTACGTACTGTCTTACCATCAAGGCCTGTACAGGCCTTCTTCGAACATAAAAAGCATTATAAAAACACGGACAATGTGCCATTTTTATTCAACCAGGTAAGTTATTTCTATTTGCATAGTACAAGAGATGTAACACACGTATTGTAAAGAAAACAAAAATCACGTTTGCTCCTGTTATTTGAAACATGTGAAACAAAAGATTATGAACACTATCATGATGAGGAAAAACAAAATCACCATATAGTGAATTTTTCAAAAATTTCCGTTACTTGTGTTTCAAACAACAAGAGAAAATGTGATTTTTTTCCTCTCTTTACACACACTTCATGTCATTGCTTGTTGTACCTGGCAGAGGGAAGTAATTTGACTGACGATCAAAATGGGTTATTCTGTAGTTTCCTCTGATCTTTTTTAGGATTAAACAACAGACGGCAAAAACTGAATTCGCCATTGTCTGGAAACAGGAACGTTTTTGAGGGAGAATGTTTGGCCAACGTATGTTAGGATTTGCAGAGCTAGCGACGTGTTGGGTGGAAACAGCAAGGCTGACATGTTGACTGGAATCCTCCGCCACATTCTCGCCCTCAACCCACGTCTCCTTGTGTGCCCGGTGTTTATGTCTGGCTAGACTCGTGAGTGGAATTGGATGGTGAGTGAGAAAAAACACGGGGGAGTCAGGAGGTGAGAGTTGCGGAAGGACGAGTCTGATAGATGTTTAGCGTATGGATGGACAAAATGGTGGTAGAACTAATTGTAGTGGATAGTGATGGAAGCATATTGTAAAATTGTTGCAAAGATGAAACGATCTCTGACCTTGATTGCGTAAGTAACTATGTTAAAGTAATGAGACAACTTCCAAACACTGTCTTTGTTCAGAATGGCGAGAGAGAGAAGGGGAAGGAGGAGGGGGACAGGCAGACAGACAGGCAGATAGATAGATACGGACATACGGACAAACAGACAGATAGACAGACAGATAGATATAGACAAGAAGACGGGCAGACAGGCAGAAACACTCAGATAGCAGACAGACAAATAGACAGGCTGACATAGACAGACAGACAGACAGACAGACAGACAGACAGACAGACAGACAGACAGACAGACAGACAGATAGACAGACAGATAGACAGACAGGCAAAAACACTCAGACGGAAACGTAGACACAAGGCAGACAAAAGGAAAGAGAGGTGTGTTTTGATAAAAGCGTAGTATGCCAAATGTCCTGTAGTCACGTAGTGTACATGTCCGTCTGTCCAAAATGTCCGCCTCTGCATCATCCACATGCTGCATTTATTTATCCGAATGAAGAAATAACTTTAAATCTTGTTGAGCTCGATGGGAAGTAGTTGTGACGCCACTAACTAAGCATGTATCAATGCCTTGTGCATTAAAACCCATCAAAGTGTTATCCTTTAGAAGATCAATGTTATGCACTCTAATTTCAAAGTCTTGCTAACTTAAGTATACTTCAGAATCAATATGCAATTGAAATATTAATTTCGAGAGTACTTTTACCACCAGTGACTAGTACAATTGACCTATCCAATGTCCTACTTCCCACAAGCATAAAAGTGCGCTGTATCCTACTTTAAATGTCACAGTCTTTGATATTTAGATCATAAATGTTTCGAACGAATAATTACAATAAAAGAAGACTGAAAATCTGCCACAGAGTAAATGTGCACTTTTACTTGACCAGTAATGCCAGACACCAATGACAACGTATTACTATACCGAAAAGGTCTTTCTTATCAAGGCAGATCGCAGTTATATGACCTGACGTCGGACAGTAAATCTAACACTCAATCAATCAGCCTACCTTCACATCAAGAGATCCATCTTTCTTCTAGATGCTAAATTCTATCTTTGAGGAACAATGCATTTGATCTGTTGGCCTAAGCCACATAAGCTGAGGACGGCTATTACCAGATTTCCCCCCCCCCATCATTTCCGTCGTTCTATTGCCCAGTGCTCAGGTAACGAACACGATTAACCCATTGACTGGCTTAAACCTCTGGAGACTTCATCTTTTAGCTTGTTCATCTATTTCGAAGTCTTTGATGTTTGTTCCCTGCTGTGATGGACATTTCTATTGTCAATATTTATTTATTTATTTACTTAATTCATTTATTTTGCGATGTTTCTCAATTAATTAATTAATTAATTAATTTTATTGTATGTTTTATTTATTTTGTATTTATTTTTTTTATTTATTCATTTATTATTTATTTGTTACTTGTTTATTTATCTATTTATTGTTTTATTGATTTATTAATTAATTATGCTTGCATGCGTGGATATGTGAGTGTGTGAATTTGTGTGTGCATTACTTGGTGTTATGGAGCCACGCTTATCAATTAAGGCGACATTTTCTCTCGACAATGAATTAAATTTTATCTTATCACTATCTTATCTCATATTGTATAATTTTATGCACGCCCCACTGTTTTCCCGGAATCAATCTCATATCCCTCTCTAGGTGCTGTAGCCCAAGTCTCCCCCTTGAGAATACTTAATCAATGGCTGAAATCAGATGTGGGAATTGGCGTGAGACCCGCTGGGAATTTCAAGTTTTAAACGTCACTAACCATCAGTCCTATGACAAGAGACTAATGAATTCAGATTCTCTTTGATTCTCTCCTCAAGTCGGCCACCAAATCAGTACCATCCGTCTCTTGCAAGGGAAATTCCCAAATCGAGTTATTCTTTCCTTTCATTCTTTTTATGACCAAAAAAAAAAAAAAAAAAATTTAAAAAAATGAATAAATAAATAAATAAAATAATAAAAAATTATACCAATGAAATAATATATCGTGTTTGTATGCATTCTTGTTACAATTGATATCGCTGTAACGAAGTGAAAACCGGTAAGAGAAATTTAATATGAAAGTAAAGAGTGGCACAGGCACGTCATGGTCGACTCTTGCGTTGCTGTGATAGACCGAAAATCGGTACGCAGGCATAATCGGTGTTCTGGTGGTAAATACTCGGGATAGAGACATAGCAATCTGACTCGCTTGGCATCTACATCGTGTCCCAGCTTTTGAGTCTGTTTTCGGAATGGAGAGGGCACGGTGTAAAACAAGGGCCCTGAGAGTGTGAATGTAGTCCCAGCATAATTATGTTAAGTAGAAGTCGTATATGAAGAAATGAGATGTTGTTAATATGTATTAACATTTCTACCATTTGAAATTAAACATTTGTTATTTAAAACAACTTGTTAAATATTCTCTGAATCGGTATATTTATTACTGTAGCCGCATCATTTATTCATTGTAAAACATATCTGAAAGGATGACATAACATCATTATAAAAACACTAGAAGAAAGCCCACGGCCGTCGTCCGGGATTTTTTAAAATATAGATCAAACCGATACTGCTGTGCGACTTAAAGTGTATGGCAAGCGTATGCACCTTGATGTTGATATTTTGGATGATTAAACCGAATGGTACTCAAAGAAAACATATTTGATGTTTTGAACGCGTCATTCTATCGAAAGTACAATTCGGATCAAACACTCTGGCGAGTTTACTATTCAATTGTTACCGCCTTGTAGGATAACGTCAAACATAGTGAGTTTTTTTTTTCGGCTTTGTGTCAGTAGAAACACAGATCTTTACGCAACAATGCTGTGTGCCAAATTTAATATGGATCCATTCAGCAGTTTTCGAGCCCATAAGCCGTTTATAGGTTTTGTTGCAGATTTATAGTATAGATGCGGCAACGTTTTCATCATTTGATCCTGTTTAAAACGATGTGATAATTAATGTCCGAGAATGGATTTGCCGTACAAAATGTTGAATAGTCAACTTCCGTACTGGATGAAAGACATCCGAGATGAAATTTTAATTCATTTTCGGAAAACAGCCACATGGAAATAGGATGGAACATTGTTAGGGATCATTGTTCTCTCTCCCCCACCCCTTCTCCCCCACCCCACGTCTCCAAATCCGCTTCGTCGATGCCTCATTCATCAGTACTGTGAAAACCACTCCTTTAATACTTTATGACAACGCCGCACTCCGTACTATGCAACGCCAAATTTTCACGTCAGTCGTTTCTCCCCCTATGGGACTACTCGCCCAGAATCCACCCCTTAGCTCTGAGCCTCTCCCATTGGTTAGGGTGGGATTCGAACCGTAAACCCCTGGGGACTGTAAGCTTGAATGCGGACCAGATGTTGACGGGATAACGACAGCGTTCTTCTCCCCTCCTCTCAGTCTCTCCCCCCCCCCCCCAGCCCCCTGCATTTAAACACCATTCCCACCCCTTCTCGATACTGTCACGACTACATTGAGTGACTCACAAACATTTTTTTTTCCGTTGACCGGACGCGGCAAACATTATTTCTTCCTTTTTTTCCCCCATCTCTTCAACTCCCCCATTTTCTCAGCTCGTTTTCTGCTCAACTTGACATTTATTCTCTCGTTCAGTTCGTTCCTTCATCAAATATCTGCACTTTTCTTGTTTTCTGTCTCTTCTCTTTTTCTTTATATGACGACCTGTCCTTTCTAGCATACAATTGAGTTTGATGGGAACCGAAAAAAGTGCATCTTTTGATGTGTTTTCTCACTCTCTTTCTGTCACATTTTCCCTCTCTCGATTTTCATACCTCTTTCCTCAACTGCGTTTTTTTTTCTAATTTTTAAGTATAGGGAGAACTACATTAAGGAGCCATACACACTGCGGTGCATTCAGAACGATATTAGAGTCTCTTTCGCTCCGTTTTCTTCTCTGTCCTCACTCTCTCAGTCTCATATCTCTTCTCCCGTCCTCTCTCCTCTCTCCTTTTCCTCTTTTGCCTTCTTCTTTTCTCTCCCATCTTTCGCTGTTTTCTCTCTCTCTCTCACTTCTTCTTTCGTTATCCCTCCCTCTTTCTTTCTGCCCCTCTTTTACTCTCCCTTCTCTATCTCCCTCTTTCTTTTCGTTTTCTCCCTCTCAGTCTTTCTCTCACCCTCTCTCTTTCCCGTCAGGTTATTGTATTTGCTCTCCATCCCTGATGAAGATTAATGAACCCCCCCCCCCCAACCACTTAACACACACAAACAAACAAACAAACAAGCAAGCAAACAAACTATGAGTATCCTCATCCTCCCTGCCATGTTCCACTCCCGGGTTCCTACCCAATCTTGAGCTTTAACTCTTCAACTTCCGAGTCCATGTGTGCTCGTTTTATTCTATGCTGTTGATATCATTGATCATGGATCAGTCACAAGATGCAGCATGGGTGGAAAGTCCAAGAACAACAAGTTTTTTTCCAGCCACCCTGATTTTTGTATCTGTTTGAATTATGATACATTTGATTTGGTTTTCTGCTATGCCTGATATTTCTGCTTTTTCAGTTGTTGAAACATTTTGTTCTTATCTTTTTATAAAATTAGATATTTACAAAAATGTCCATGAAATTCATTTCTTTAACGTTACCCAGCTAGTGTCTTGGGACTTTGGGCCTTATAAGAAAGATTCACAACATCCTGAGGAATGTTTGTTTAACAACTATTGATAAACACAGAACTAAAAAGCTACAGCTTTTATCCATAGAATTGCCGTGAACTGTCTAATTACCTCAATGCCCCAAATAATTATGAATAGAGTATTGTTTATTGTATTTATAAGATCTTGAGATGAGTTTCTCAAATGCCAAAGTCCATTTCTACAAACTTTCACACATGCAGTGTTAATGCTCCATTTAAGTCCTAAAGTTCCAGGCTGTGAAACGTTACGTCACATAATAATACAGTGAAATTAGCAGTGAAGGGAACATTAATTTTCCTCTACAAACATGTTCCATGGCTTATCAAACTCAAATGAACTATCCCTATTAAACTTTGTCAGTGATGAAGTTCAGAATTACCCCCAGGATCTCACCGTGACAGCACTGTCATGTGCTTCCTGCTCTGAACGATTCCCTCTATCCCAGCGGCTACCTGTGGAGAGATCCTCTATCACACTGACGCGCGAGGGCAATGCGAGCATTTTCATTTGACAAGCATATCATTCTAAACATTGGGATATTGCCCTCTTTTTTTTTTCTTTTATGGGTTTCTCTTTCACTCAAGCATTCCATTGTTTCATTCTCTCTTTCTCTCTGTGGCCCTCTTTCACTCTCCCCCCCTCTCTCTCTCTCTTTCTTTCAACTTTACATTGAATTCACTCCCTCTTTCTTTCTATCTGCTCGTTATCTCTCTTTTTTTTTTTTTTTGACTCCTCCCACAGTAATCATTTTTTTTCTCCCTCTCTTTTACCCTCTCTCTTCTCTTTCTTTTGTATTCCCATTGTAATCATCCTTCCTTTATCTCTTCCTTTTTCTCACTTTCTTTATCTCTCTCTTCTTTTCCCTGACTGTCTGTCTCTCTTTTTTTTTTCTACGTCTTCTCAGTATAATCACCTTTTCTCTCTGTATCCCTTCTCTTCCTCTTTTTCCTCTCTCTCCATTTCCTTTGTCACATGTCATTTCCCTCTCCCACTCTGTCAATGTCTCCCTCTACTCTATCCTTCCTTTCTTTCCATCTCTTACCTCTCTTTTTATCTGTCCTCTGTCATTCTCCAAACTCAAGGCTGCATTCCTTATTCTATCCCCAACTCGTTAAATCCTCATTGCCGTATTGATTCTCAATTTTTTGTTCTTAGCGATCTAGGCTATTTCCATCTCGAAACAAAGTTTCCCCAGATATTTTTTTTCTTCCTCATACCTTCTCTCTCTCTTTCTCTCTCATTCGTTCTCTTTCCCATTGTCTCTATTGTTTGCTCTCTTAATTACTCTTTCTCCCTCTGCCTTCCTCACCTTCTATCCTTTCTCTCTCTCTCTAGCTCTTTCTCCTTCCTGATGCCCCCCTCTCTCTCTCGCTCGCTCTCTTACTCTCTCTCATTCTATCTATCTGCCCCCTCTTATTCTATTCTCTCTTTCCCTTCTCATTTTCTTTCTCCCTCCATCTCTCTTAATTTCTATCTGTCTATCTGCCAACTTTTCACTATATTCTCTGTCTCCTTTTTTTCTCTTTCCTGTCTACTCTCTCTCTCTCTCTTTCTCTCTCTTAATTTCTTTCGCTCTGTCTGTCTATTCGCTCCTCTCTCATTCTATTCTCCATCCCATTATTCCTCTTTACGGTACTCTCTCCAGCTCTCTTAATTTCTCTCTCTATCTCCCCCCTCCCCCCTTTCCATTCTATTGTCTCATTGTTTCTCTTTGACATTCTTCCGCGTTCTTTTAATTTCTCTCCCTCTCTCTAGCTTAGCCTCCTCCGATTCTAGTCTCCCTGATTCTTTCTCTTCCCAATCGTCTCTATATTTCTTCTCTCTCTCTCTTTGTCCCTTTTTCATTCTCTTCCTTCTTCCCATCTCTTATTCCGTCTCCCTCCCATCCTCCCATTTTTTTTTTATTATTTGTCATGCACAAGATGTTCACTTTTTTCCCTCTCCCTCTCTTTCCCCTCCCATCCTTCAACCATATTTTTTCACTCTTTCTGTCTGCCTTCTTTTATGTCTTTTTTCATTAGGGGGTCGCTCTGGTTTGCCTTACATACATTCTCTCAGCATCTTTCTCCTCCTCTGTCTTTCTTTCCTTACACACCCAAGGGCCGAGTTAGGGATTGCAAACAGACTGCACAATTTTAATCTAATCGCTACTCAAATATGCCTCTCAAATTGCTCTTTCCTCTCTTTCTCTCTCTCTCTCCCTTTCTCTGTCTCTCTCTCTCTTTGTCTCTCTTTATTCGCTTTTTCTTTCTTTATAAGACATTGTGTGTGTGTGTATATGTGTGTGTGTATCTCCCGCTCTCTCTCTTTCTTCTCTCTCTCTTTCTTCTCTCTCTTTCTCTTCACGATTTGTCACCTCCAAACTAACTGTATGTCTATCAATATTCATGGCTGTATGTTAAGCTCAGCTAAGATAGAAATCCCTTGGCATTGAAAAATGTCAACGTCATAACCCCCGCTGTGTAAGGAATGCATTAAATTTTCAAGGCCAGCTGAGATAGACCGATTAAAAAAAGGCTTCTAATAATAATCCCTGATGCTTATGTTGATACTGCTTTACATAAGGCTACACCTCGCTGGAGAGGCTTGG
>JBCEWB010051733.1:1958-14123 GCA_039654565.1 Peronia peronii | reverse complement strand
GGGAAGGAATGGAAAGGGGGGGGGGGGCTGTATGATGATGTACATGTGATGACCTACATAACGTAAACCCGTCAAACAAACCATACAAAGGCTATCAGTAGCCTATATGCGCAATTCTTTGACTTACTTAAAGGCCGACTTATAAGCAATATAATAAAGGCTGCCAGTAGCTAAGCAAACCGAAACAAAACCAGCCTATAATGACCGTATTTCTGCTGTTCAACCCAGCTTCTGTTCTCGCGTAGCAAAGCATCAGCCATTACATCCTCCATTACTATATATCGCTAGTTTAATGGTCCACCTGAGATTGCCTGTGGTCCTAGAACAAAACAGATAATCGTGGCACGTAAAGTCCATGCAATTGCTCTTCAGGATGTTCAGTTGCTCTTATTAGGGAAACAATATGTCATTTTTGTGTTATATGCTCGAAAAAGAATATGCTTGGTAGGATTGATAATTTAGTAATACAAGGTGTTGAACTCTAAAGTGTGATATAATTACGGAAAACAGGTGTAAAACAACGCTCTGATATAATGTAAATGCTAATAACAACGAGAGAAGTAATCACATTTATAGGACGTACTGATAATCTACACACGAGGAAAGACTTGCCGTGCTTTATATTCAGAATATTACAAGTTACGTATCGAAACGACAACAAATTAAATAAACAAACTTTATATGACGTTTGTGCAGAAATTATCTTCACTTAATGCTAACGTAGTTATATGATAGAACACAAAAATAGACAATGTATGTAACATATGTACAAAAACAGGACAGGTATTTTTATACATACTGCAACGGTTTTGTACAAAAAGATTTGTTTTTAATCCGGGCATCCTTAGGGAGGCAAATGATGTAAAACACTAGCAGGGATAGAAATCAAGCCTCAGTGAAAACTATACGGACAGCACTACTGATTTAATGGTGGTTGCTTTGGATCAGCCTTGTTGCCTCCACTTGACAGACACAAAGGTGTCGAGGAGGCAGTGCTGAGAAAAAGGAGAATCACCTTTGCGCTCTTTGATTCAAACGTACATAAAAACTTTCGAAGAATGCATGGTGTGAGGAAAATTGCTATTTTTTTTTAAAATCAATCTTTCCAATGACAAGAAGAAAAACGTTTTTTCCCCCTTTTTTTTTACATTGCTTGTTCAACACCTATTGTACCTGGCAAAGGGAAGTAATAGGATGGTCAAATGCGGTTGCCCTTGTGCCTTTGTCGAAATTCGGTAAGGTTGTAGCGTGCTATACTATCCTTCTGCTGTGGGAACTGCGCCGGATCTTTGAGGGTTTACAGACATCGTCATTAAGAGCGATGAAAAAGAATAAACGGCTCTGAATTAACGACAGCCATTAAAATGACTTTGTCTGTTTGTGTTAGTCCCGTGGATGTAAGGTGATACTGAAATATTTACATAAACAGGGCGTTAACAGTAATGAAACCCGTGATAGAGTTTTAGATAATGTTTGTGGCGAGGATGATCATGGCAATGTCTATATTTGGCTTGGACAGAGGACATTGCGGGTAAGGTAAAAGAGAATGGGCTCATTGTATTAGGAACGTTCACTATGGCCTCGGATGGTGGATTATTGTGAAAACTGTCCTAGAAATAAAAGAAAACAGAAGGAAGCTGTGATTCGTATCATGTTGTTGTTGTTGTTGTTATGTTGTTGTTGTTGTTGTTATGTGTGTGTGTTTTGAATAATTATTCTTCCCTTTTTTTTTCGACCGAGCTCATTAGCAGGATGCCGTTGAAACAACCACATGATAGACAAGGAGTAAAAAGTAATGGAGTGTGTGGAAGGTGTTGTCGATATTGCCTTGTCAATGACACTATATTGATAGTGATTGTGGCTGCGGTTGTCGTGAACAGTCTGTAGATGGCGTCAACTGTTGCAGTAATAGTGCATGACCTGCTCTGGTGATCTTGTCGTTATAACAGAGGTAACAAAAATGAAAATCTATGACAAGATATGATTCCTCACACCGGCATATTGTTTTGTATTAACATCATTATCATCCATATTATCGCTTTTTATCATTTCCAGGTTAAAAAACACGGACCAACGACACCAACTCAAACCGATTCACGGACAGTCTTACCATTTCATTCCGAGAGTGACCGCTCTTCCAGATTATTTTTCAGACATCTCTTCCCGTTATTTTGTGGTCTATCCCTTCATCTTTTTCATTGTGGATTCCATCTGAGAGTGTTAGTTCATATTAATGTTGGCTTTTCTTATTTTATACCACATCCATTGCCATTTCCGCCCTTCCCCTATTCCCCCTTCTCCTATTCCCCCTCCCCTTTGTGTTTTTTTCCTTTATGGTAGGTATACCACTAGTCTCTTCGCAAAGCTCTTTAAACGGGCTTTTTTTTTTGAGAATTGAAAGAAACAAGGAAAAAAAACTTGATAACAATAAAAAAGTCAATAATAAAAAACCATCCATTTCTCACGGAGAGTGCAGAACATTACATCACAATGTGTCATCAGTTTCAAATGAAAAGGACAAAGTGCCATTTTATCATGATCAGATAATCATAATCCTGAATTTATGTCAGGGGTACACAATGCACTCTTTTTGTTATGTTTCTGTTAAGTGGTAATATAATTTCATCAATAGCTTACATCTTTTGTTGTAATTTTGGGCGTCATTACGTTTCCGCAAGACCATTGATTAACTACTCCCTTCAGGTGATTACTTTCTGTGCAGAACGAATACTTGACGTAAATTGATTTTCCTGGGCCTGATCTACAGAAAAAGGAATGTTAGTGTCACAATTGCCTCCTGAGACGGGGAAATCAACCAATTATAAAGAGTTTAAACCATCAACAATGACTGAACATTCATGCCCAAAGGATAACCTAACTGAATGTAAACCGTATATTATGTTAATTCCTAGGGATAAAGTACAGGGCTGCAGACCTGATATTTAAATCGTCAAACAAATGTGGCGTCAGGGTTCCATTAAGCTAAGATATATCTGGGAAATTCTGTGTTTGTTTAAAATAAGCAAACCCTTCATGGTTCTGAAGTAAAAACTAGGCAAGTCTCGTTGTGTATTTTCCAATTCTGCTTTTTTCTGCTATAAATAGAGCCTCCATTAACGAGAGTAAATCATCCCATGGGGCCTATAAAAACCCGGAGATTTATGGGCAGTTTAGTCTGCTTTCCTCTAGCAAGTGAATTAAAGTTAGTGGCAATAATGTAGTCACGCCAATGCACACTCAGTACATGTACCGGCAAATTTAGAAGTATTGTGATGGGTGCTTCAAGCTCGAGGAGAACAGTGAGAAATACATAGGTGAGTGAATAGATACTGTAAGAAAGCGACAAATGTGAGGGTTTCTATGTGTCAGAGAATTACAAGGTCACGATGCGGAATGGTGTGCATTGACATTTTCCTCTATCAGGATATGCGAGCACACTTAGAGACTAATCACTGCATTTTAAGCCATTTTTAGAGTGAACCAATTAAAGAGTACAGAGTAATGACGTTTAAACTGTATTCAGCTTTTGAAAGGGGCTATCTCGCGGTGACTTTTAAATTATCCCAGGTCGTGGCATAGGGTTGTTGATGGCTGATTCCCAGTCTTATTTTTCCTTCTTAACATTCTCCCAATTGTTCTATCCGGGCGTAGATTTACTTCTGTAGCATTAACACATGTGGTGAAAAGGCTCAAAGTCTTCCTTTCTGTTTAAATTTTGTCAGCGTGCGGGTTTCTCTGAGAGAGAACTCTTACAAACGAAGTTATAAATAATAGGAAATAAAATTTAAAAATAACAATGATAATGATAAAACTTAACTTGACCCCTGACAACAGTTCTTTAAGAAGAAGCTGATCACCCACGTACAGACACGACATGATCGGAAACAAAGTTATTAGAGATGATAGGAGCAGTACCAGTCCTTCAATACATTGAACACCAGAAATGCTTCATGGCGGACCTAGCTGTCACACAACGGGACCTAGCCAATCACACAGCAGGCCCTAGCTGATCACACAACAGGACCTAGCTGATCACACAACAGGACCTCGCTGATCACACAACAGGGCCACATACTCTGGTTGAAAAGCCAGAGAAAGACCAAGACAAGGCTGGGGTGATTCCCTGACAGTCGCACTCACAGCCCATAACATGTCCCTCCTCCAGGCCATTCACTTTGGGACTGATGGAAATCTATATCTCCTTGTGGTAAAACCTAACAGTACCAAGAACAGACAAAAAAAACCTACTACTACTTCTGCTGCTGCTGCTGCTGCTGCTACTACTACTACTCCTCCTACTATTACTGCTGCTGCTGCTGCTGCCACTACTACTACTGCTACTACTACTACTACTACTACTACTACTATTACTACTACTACTACTACTACTACTGCTGCTGCTGCTGCTGCTGCTGCTGCTGCTGCTGCTGCTGATTACAGGATAACAAGTAACAATAATACATGCAATAAAAATAACTGAAAATTCACTCCGATCCAAGTCCACTTCTGGGTCTCTCTGAGTTGGTCCATGCGAAGAATCGTTTAAAGATGAACCAACTATAGATGTGATAGTAAATTCATTGACACCACAGTGCCCAACTATCGCTGGCGAATCCACAGAGAAGACATAGGGAAATGAATGCACGGACATCATAATGCGTATTTAACACTGACGGATCCATAGACACCATAAACAATCATATTTTTCAAAAAAAAAAAAAAAGCCCGTTTAAGGCCAGAATTAGGGTTAGGGGTTAGGCTTAGAATTGGGAGTTAGGGAGTAGGTTAAAGTCAAGGTGATAATCCGAAGGCAATATTGTGCCCGTCCAGCCCCGAGTGATCGATAGGCACTATGGCGCCTTTCAGTCCGCGGCCTTACAGATATGATAGTGACCAGGAAGAAACCGATGACTCACCACAGAATCCTACTTCCTGGATAGATAAGATATTCTCACATTCATGTACATATCTACATAGAATATTTCGACCCAAGATCCTACGCCACCATAGTGTTAATATAGAGCAGTTTCGTGTTTTGCTGTTCTATAACACTGGGCAGAGACAAATGGCATTGCTGACCTGTTTGTATAAGACAATTAATAATCATCATGGTATAGTTGCATAAGACATCGACAAAACAACAAATAAAAGACGAGAAGTGTTCACAAACTGTTTGTTCGAGCCAGGCCATCGAATAGCTGGTTGTAATCAGTCGAAGATACGATGAAGTATGAGAGAAAAACAGACACAGAGAGACTGGTAAATGGCAAATGATATTCACAATACGCTTGACTGAGATTCTAGGTTAAGTCCATAGACATAATGTTACGCATACATGAGTGTATGATTACTGGCATTGAGAGATAAAGGATAACTGGAGAAAAGTATGTGGAAAGGCGACAACGAGGAGAGCGGGGAGAAGAATAAAAAAAAAAAATGAGGTCAAATTTTAACCTTTACCAACTCAGTTTAATAGTGCACTTGTTGGGTAGCAACAGGTCCCATCTTTTTCCTCCATGTTGATTCCTTGCAATCTAAATTTCACCTAGACTTATGAAGTGTGCAGTGCTTACTTTTTATAACTGATTTTTACCAAGGACTGAAGATATGGAGGCCTAGAGAAGATGCTACACCAAGAATGTTTCACAGGTATCCAGCACAGAAACTATCGGACAAGTTAATAAATGTGCTTTGTCGAGGGGAAAGAAAACAACATTAACAATACAACTTGTCACCTCCAAGGTGCTCTCACTCCAGAACAAGCAATCTTATTCTCATCTTTTCTTGCCCATCTCTGGAGGATATTGGTGAATGAACAGACACAAAAGAAATAATTTTTAAAAAATAATTTAAAAAATTGAATAAAGAAAAAGGTGGCTGACACGGAGGGACAGAACAACAACAAAGAAATAGTCTGCTTAAAAAGCTACAGCAGGTGCACACTCTTCGGGATGATCTGTTGTAATGGAATTTAGATTTAGAGACCCTGCAATTGACTGAAAATGAAAGGAAGGCACCTAAACTAAAACTTCAAGCAGCAATATGTCGTGCTGTTCTAACGACCCAAGTCCCTTGCTATCTTTTTGTGCTTCTATATATTAATATGTACGCAAGCATTTACATCTAATGCCAAAAGAAAAAGGAATCTGGTCTGTTAGTGTTGAACTCTTTCTATGTTAAATTAAACTTGTTTTCCTTCTTTGTATACGTTTTTTTTACAGTAGTACCCCATTTGCTCATCACTCACAGTCAAAAGTATTAGTGCGAAATTTCCTACCCACCACATATTTCTAGTTATTTTTTTTTCTCAGGTTCCAGAGTTCAATGGCAGATGCCTCGTTCAATGAGCTATTTTGAACCTCAGCCAAATCACGTTTTCTCTTGTTATTTGAATTATGAGGAACAAAAACTTCTGCAAAATTCGGCATGTAATTTTTTTGTTTCTAGCTGTAATACTTTTTTCAGAACATTTCGCCGGACGTATTTCAAATCACAGGAATAAAAGTGTATTTTTTGCTTTCTTTTCAATACCTGTCTTGTACCTCTTGTACTTGGCAAAAAGAAGTAACTTAGCTAAAAAAAAGTAATAATTAAAAATAACTCATTCGCTCCATCAAGTGTGTGGTTTACAGTGTTCAGGCCGGGTATAGTATACATGATAGTGCTGATATACATAATAAAAATAGTAATTGGTGGCATAGTACTATGTCTATGATTGAATCCTAGAGCTTTTGACCCAGTCTTTCGTTTCAGTGCTGGGAGTCGGGAACTTTTTTGTTAAACGAGTACATTGTATAATAGCTGCGATTATCCTCGAGGTAACAGACAAGACTGAAAGTGGCGAGGGCAATCAAGTCGGTGAGATTATTGGTGATAGTCCTAGTCTCCTAATGGATGGAGAGGACATTAAATAAGCACTTATCGTAGGGATTATACTTCTATTGCAAGCCTATACAGCTTGTTCTGGGAATGTTTTCATGAAATAACCGCTCAAACAGTGGTACTGAAGGGCTATGGGAGATGTCTTCGCTTGTCAGTAGTTAGAACATAATTATATGTGATCAGCAGTTTTGACGATGGTGAGCATCACGATGACAATGCGATATTGAGAATGGTGCCACTAGTGACAATGATGGTGAAAATGCTTTAGTCAAGTAGAGTTGGTTGGCGGCATTAACTAACTGTTTAGAAGTATATGTATGCGGCAAGAGAATCTTGTAACAGAAATGGTAAACGTATGCCAATCAGTAATATTATGTATAGATAGATCGCGATGTTAAATTATAATATGCTTTTTTAATTAGTGACATATTAATTAGGCTTACATGTAAATTGAAGTATGTAATGTTACACAGTAACATTAAACAGTCTTTGCTAGGTGAAATAAAATTTAGTGGTGCAAAATCAACTCAGATGGCAGTATAGATCATTTACGTTAGAAACTGAAATGAGCTAAAATTTGTTATTCCGGGCAAACTTCGAAAATTTTGAAAACCTATTGATGTTGTTGTTTTCAATGTTGTCCATCTGTCAAATGATGAATACTTCAGCAGGAAATGGAAATGTTTGTTGGTGAATTTTGAACAACAAAAACAACATAAAGACTCCTAGTTCCAGGATTGATCGTACTTTTAGAAGATATACCCATATGAAAATTAATTTTATACCACAGTGATGGATGAATGGTGAGTATCAAAGCTTTTCACTTGCCAAGGTATGCGAGAACACACTTGGAGACTAACCATGTCACTTGCGAGCCATTCTTAGATGAATCAACTAAAGCGTATGGCGTTATGACGTTTAAACTTTTAGCACTCAAAGGGGGCGATCTTGATGGGTCGTTTTAAATCATTCACTATATGATGAAAGATCCCCTGGGTAAGGAAGCCCTACGTGTAGCCTTCTTATATAGAGACGAATATACGTTATATACATTAAAAAACCCTTGGCAGTTAAAAATCGGATGAAGAGCCGGTGGTGACGGCTACTGTTCGGGCAAAATTTCCACATTCCAAATTTCTACCCATAGCATTTCTTCTCACCTTAATCAAGATAATCCTATTTTCTTAGGATTGAAGGCTTCTTGCACATTGCAAAACCAGCAAACAGCTGTTCGTCGATGTCTCTTATTCATGTGTTTAAATAATGCAGTGTGAAGAGAATTGGCGCCTTCCTTTCCCTTAGGCGAATAATTTCTATTCTTTCACTTCTATCACCGTCTTCTGAAAATCAACATTCATTTACTTGGACTGCTAGTTATAAAATCTGACTGTTGATCTTTTTTAAACGGATCCGCCAAACTCATTGATGCAAAGTAAGGTCAACACTAAACGATTTCAATCTGGGATAGCAAGCAAATTGTGTTACGAAAGTAATCAATTGAAAGTGAAATAGCCTTCTAGAACGTACAAAAAACCTAATTGCCTATTCACGAGAAATGAAGGTAACAAGTTGTCTTTAAATTTATGAGCACAGGGCTGTCTGCAAAAACTGTTGCAAAACAGAAGGCCTATATTAAAAAAAAGAAAATAAGTGAATGAAAGACAGTGAGAGAGAAAGACAGGGAGACAGAGAGGGAGAGGAAGAGAGAACAAGCATGAAGAGCCGTTCTGTACGCCGCCATTGCAGGTTGATCACTTTAGCGGAAAAGAAGTTGTTTACGAAGTTGTCAGTGCCTGCATACAAATGCAGTCATGTCTTCATAAATTGGTCCCGTATTACGTGTATTGTTCGTTCATTTCTTTTGATTTTTATATTTCATTTTGTATTTTATTCTTCATGAAAGCAAATTATTTGTGAAGGCGTTGGAATAGACATTTTTATTAACGAAACCAGATGTTTTCTTTTTTATCCGATTTTTGTTTTATCTCGTCATTTTGCAGGTCATAATGACCAAACCGTTATGTTTGGCCGATGAAGGCTGGTCGAGCTAAAGACATACAATGTCTGTTGTATGATGAAGCGGTAACAAAAGGATAAATGAAACCAATGAATAGTAGCAACTCAAGTGCATTTCATTGTGGTAGACATTGCTTAGCCGTACCAAGTCCAATCTGGCGCAAACCTCAGAACGGCTAGGAAGACTTCTCAGATTTTATCCGAACAAGAGCAATCACTATAGTTCTCTGGCATTTCCAAAAGGCCCGATTCTCTATACTGACACTGTACTGACTTTTGGAAATTATAGTTATATAGGAATTGTTCGGTTTTAGCAAAACCTTATGTGATGCCGAGATAAGGAACCTGTCGAGGCTGAGTCGTGAGCTCATGCCTTTATTTGTATGAGAAATCACGTTGTTCATGATTATAAGTGGTGGGATGCGACCCTGGCTGTTGTACAGCCTGCTCATTTTTTCTTTCTTGCCGGGCGAAACTTCCAATAATTTTTGTTTCAAGAATCTGAATCTATTCCAATAAAGCAACATATAAATGGACATTAACATTGCTTTGTGTGTGTTTGTGTGTATGTGTGTTCTACTGTGATTAATAAAATGACTATAGTGACAGCACAAACATAATAATAACTACACTACTTGCGAGCATTTATATGGTTCCTATCAAAGTTCAGTAGAGGCTCTAAGAGTTTTACAATCTATTTTTACCCCGACACACCCAATATAAACCCTCACAAACGTTCTCACCTTCCATGAAACATACGAGCATCAGCTTGCTAATAGCTTCAGCCCTTATCAATCTAATAACATCACTATCTATTATCGAATACCAATTATAACCTGAGTCGAGTCAGGAAACATGTGTAAATTGACTTTCCCAAGAACAAAATGTCGGGTCCACCATTAGGCCATCGACACTGAGACATTATTTCATGTATGTAATAACGAACATCCGATGAACGGGGGCCATCTATCAGAACCACATTCAAATGAAATGTACCGTCACAAGGAAATTTGCCTCTGTTGAAAAAGCAGAGCTTTCAACTACTGAATAGCTACAGGGTCGTATTGAGCAGCTGCTGTGAAGTCTGCATCTATCATTAAGCCACTACATGATCAGGTGTAACAGTTGTTGGAGCTAAGTACTGATGAATTTACTGGACGATGGACAGCGATAATACCAATTGCCATCAGCTTCACTTTAATTACAACACATCAACAACAAAAGATAGCAATTTCAAACATCCTGAACATATTGTTACCACCACCTCCATTACCGTCAACAATAAAATGCCTGCAAGGACAACAACAATAATAAGAACAACTATTTTTACCACTACTACTACTATTATTATTGCTATTACTTTAAATACTACAGCTACCGCCACCCCTACTACTGCCACTGCCATGACTTCTACTATACTACAGCTAATACATGTACCACTTCTGCAATACTACTGTTACGTTACTACTACAAGCACTACTACTACTACTACTACTACTACTACCACAACTACTATTACTACTACTACTACAAGTAGAGTTATTACTACTATTACTAGTAGTATTGCTACCAAGCTTATAATTATTACTGCCGATCCTGCTAAAGCTAAATCTATAGTAATTATAGGAACAATATCAAAACAGGGACAGCAATAACAGCTACAGCCGTGCTGAAAAAACACTAATGCAGAAATGATGAAAGTGTGAGAGAATCGTGACATCTGCGATCATAAAATGGATTATTCTCATCTCGTGTAAATATTTTCTGAGCGATGAACATTTACGGGCGAGGTACTTGCAAATATTATATTATATGTTATGACAAAGTCAAACACGTTGTCACGATCAGAAGTTGTACCTGTTTCGAAAACATGAGAGCCAAATCTCGGATGTGAGTCATATTTCAAGATAGAGTAGTAAAATCAACAGAAGCAAGGAGATGAAATTTACTGCGGCAGCAATGAAAAATGTGAAGCATCTAACAACCAAAATGTTGAACTAGGACAATATTCATTCTTTCTGTGAAGCTTCTGGGAGGGGGAAAGGCCACGTTCTTAAGGTGCAAAGACATCAAAGTCCAAAGTTTTTGTTATAAGAAGAAGCTGCACTTGGTGATATATAAGCAAAATCAGCAGAGGCAAAGCTGGGAAATTTTGCTGCGGAAGCTATGAAATTAGGAAAAAACTACAACAAAACAGAGCTGAAAGGGGTTGCAGTTCATGATAATATGATACATTAGCAAAATCAATGAAAACTAAGTTGGCGAGGTTTACTATTCTGAAGTTGTGAAAAATGAGAAAAGTCATAATAACCGAGGGGTCAAAGAAGGTCAATTATCTCTCTATCTTATAACACTTGGAGCTAGCGAAGAGTCACGAATTTGATTGATAGAAATCATCAAAGTCGATGTCTCTGTCACGTTTTGATGTCACACGACTACACTGTCATTATGAACGATGAATAAAAATCTGTCGTGAATGAATTTTGCAGTTTATGAAACACAAACATCTACGAGAGAGAGAGAGAGAGAGAGAGGGAGGGAGGAGAAAAAAAGAATAATGTCAGCAATGAAGCAGAAAAAAAATGTGGTAACTATGAAAAATTGAGAATTCAACACTTGTGGATGTGAAAATTATAAAATCACGAAATACAATCACATCACCATCACAACAACAGCAACAACAAGCAATCAGAAGTGTCAATAGCTGTAGCGTGATGATAACGACAAAAGGAAAAAAAATAACAACAAATAAAATGGGACAGCATTGAACAGGATCTTGGGGACGGAAATTATCAGGTCAAGAAATATGATACAGCCACCACTACCATCGTGTCATAAAACAAACAACACACAACTATCAACAACAACATTACCAGCGACAGCAACGAAGCTGAATAACAGTAATGTTGGAATAATGAAACAATAAGAGGTTCAACATTCTGGCTGGATTGCAAATTGACTAGTTATGAATCACAATACAAGCTGAGGATAGAAACATTTTCTATGGATTACTCAGAGCTGAACAGGCACCAGATTGCCTATGGATTACGTAACCTTAATCTAGCCCTAATCTTAACTCTAACCTCAGCCCTAACAGTTTTGACTGAAAAACGACCCCAAGACGAAGACGGTGTCTTGTCGGTGTACTACATGCTCCATAAAAAAGTAATTGACATGAAAACAAAACAAAACAAAAGACAAACAAACAAACAAAAAGGAGAAAGGGGTGGGTGGGGGGGGGGGGGGGGGGGGGGGGGGGGGGGTGGG
>JBCEWB010051732.1:0-30978 GCA_039654565.1 Peronia peronii | reverse complement strand
CAATGGGCTGGTCATACCTGAGTGCATTTCACGCCTCTCAGCAACCACCCTGAAACCTAACACCAAATTTTATTACCCCCAGTCCGAAACTTTGTGTCCTCTTAGAAACAGCCGTGAAAGAAAAACAAATGAGGATTTACGGTTCATATGAAGACTAAAAGCTAATGTCAAAGTGGTCAAGTCAAGAACTAATTATATTTTTAGACAAGAACTCTAAAAAGCCCAATATAACTTTAAAACACACTGATATTATGGTAACATTATTTCAAAATCAATGTTGGATATCAACAATCTATAGTCAGTCAGCTGTAAAGTCTGCATCTTCAATACTGTTCATTATGAAGAGACTGCAATGATTTTCTTCTGTAAATTTCCATGATTTCCTTATCTTTCAGTGTTTTTTATGAGCATCGTATACATTGGGCTGTAAGAGAATTAAGGTTTCCAAAACAATATTTGATACAAGAAAGAACTCACATATTTTCTCTCTGAGCGGCTCGATCAGCAGGGCCAAAGTCACGAGCCAGAATTTCATTTAATATGCGCTGAGCATTCTCAACAGCTGCAGTCATGTTGACACCACTCTGGTTGTAGATAACCCTCTCGATAAGCTCATCTAAATTATCAACCAATTCTGTGGAATATGAAAATCTATGGCTGACAGAAATCAGAGTTAAGATTTACTCATCAAGACCATCATTAACTTCCGATTTCATTCTCTCATTGCCATGATCAATAAAACAGAAAGATTTTACCATTGAGAGATTATGACTGTGCATTGCCAGGAAATTCACCTCGAGTCTGATGATCTTGTGGATTAGAGTCACCAGTGATTCTAAAGACACATAAATGTGCATATAACAGGTAGATGAAACTTACAGATGTTATTCCCATGTTAGTCTGTGACTGCTTTTTTCACAAATTGTGATTCTATGCGTACAGTCTGTATAACACTGGCTACCATTCGGCCACAATATTAGATCATTTCTTGTCACCACTAATTAGAGCATTCTTGACATCAGTTCTGCCATGACATGGAGTTCACATGTAGAGGACAGCATATCACACCTATCATTTCATGATCTTGCACCACATACTTGTCAGATGTCTTAGCTATTTGAAAGGGACACAAAGCTGAAAATGTTTTACCAATGATCAAAATGATATGCAACGAAATTTCTACTGAGGTAAATGTAATTATTGATTCGCATGTCATGCAAGAAGTCTCTCTTTTGCAGACAACAATTAGGATTATTAATATCAGTGTAAAATGCCTGTGACATTAATATATATATATATATCAAATGCGTTTGAAATTGCTACTGAATGACACTAGAGAAGCTTCTATAATCCATCTAAAAAATTTTTAAAATACCCACTTACTCTTTATATCTTCAAATGTCTCCCTGACAAGTTGTTCAAGTTCAGTAGCATTTTTTAAAACTTCCGCTGCATTTTCCTTCACTCTACAAGCTTCAGCTCCAGTGGTGCTCAACTGTAGGATCAAACAAGTCTTTAATTATGATAAACTCATATACATCATGTCTGTATTATGACAAAGGTATGTACATCATGCCTGCACTATATACACGTTTAACAGCAAGAATGGGAACAGTCAACTAATATATCACAGCAAACATATTAACAACAGAATTTCTTCCCAAGGATCAGTTCTAAAAAAAATTATAACACTTTGAGTAAAGTAAATTATATTTGCAACATCAGTGGCGATAACATAGAATCACAGGGGCAAAAAAAAAATTCTGATTCAAAAACCATTGTATCGGGAACAAGCTAAATTTGCCATTTGGACAAAGATATAAAATGAAAAAGGAACAAATTAAAAAACAGCATTATTGTCTCAATAATGTAATCTATAACTAAGCATATTAAAATAATACTACTGACGAACCAAAACATGAAAGTTGGAACAACATGATATATTGTTTTTGCAGTGAGTGATCAATCAGAAATTACATTAAACCTATAAGAACAAATATTCATATATGTTGTGCAATTACTATGTCTCAGAAAAATTACTTAGAATTCTATTCAAGACAGAAAGTGCTTTCATCCAGTTAGACATGTGCACAAATTTCGCTAATAAAAGACAGTGCTAGGTTATCACCGACAGCTGACTCTTCTGCCTCTTTTTCTACCTCCCAGTGTTAGTTTCTACAAGGAAATCAGCATTTTCATAAGTTTCAAAACACCTGTACTGTTACTGCACAAATCACAAAATATTTTTTTTATGTCAGTGAAGCTTATAACTCAAATCAAGCCATTCTTGCAATCATAATATATATATAAGAAAATTTTCATAGAAATCCAGGCAGCATTTAATTGTATTATTTTGTTTCATAATAATCAAAATTTACAAAACATTTCGGGACAGATTTCATCATTTAACCTCTAAATTCATCACAAAAGTATCAGTCTCATTCACAAAGGCTTTCATAGAAATTGTCAAAAACAATAAACAACTATAACAACTTGTCAAAAATAATGAAAACCTAAGCTTCACTTTCACATTGCTCCTATTTTAATATTTCAGAACACCTCATAAAAAATATAATTGCTTTTATATAAGCTGTGAAACCTACACAAATACACATATCAAACAAGTACTCTTTTTACAGAATAAGTGTCTCTAGTCATGGGTTATGCAAAAAAATCAAAGGGCACTATAAATCTAAATCGTTATTCTTAGATCTATTCTTAGTTTTATCAGCTTGAGAAATCTAGCATCATTCTTGATAATGTACGAGTTAAGAGATGAAATGAAACAACTTGATAGAAAATTCTTGAGCATAAAGAAGTCTTAATTCTAGTCTCAATGATTAGTTATGGTTTGGTGTGAAAACATCAAAGGGTACTGTAACAATGGTCAATTTGAGAAATCTAACTTCATCCCTGACTATGTATGAGATGAAATAAAATAGGCTGAAAAAAAAAAACATTTGGGCATAAAAAAGTCTTAATTTTAGTCTGCTGCATGTAAATACCACTCCCTCGTTCACATCAAGATCACATCAACGGTTTTCAGACATCTTAACTGGTCAAATTGAAGACGTTGAATTTCGTGTGTTACTATACAAATTACACATACTTTCAAGACTGAATGAAATTTACCCAGATTTATTTTTTAAGAATTTTATCTAGTCATTTCTATTCTCTTTGTTAGTCCGAATACTTTAACAATGATAAAATTAACATTACAATATTGCAAAAAAAAAAAAAATATTTCTAATGTGGCCTCATTATCTCATCAGGTGCTTCTCAATAATTAATTAGCATATAATTCAAAAACCATATTAATCACTTCACTGCTAACAACAGTATGAGCTAAGTACAAAAAGAGGTGTCTCATGTGCTAAAAGGCATACGTAGTACATCCAAACTCAACTCACCACCAACCAGCCCCTATACCCCTTTGATTCAATGCTTTGACCAGTGAGCAGTGTTTCATGTCTATAGGTAGAATCTTTTGATAAACGCCTCACATGGATGATTAGCAGATGACCGAGTGATGAGAGCCCAATGTATTTTGCTTGCTGATGTTACAGTTAGTAATATAGAATAACAGTTAAGGCTTCTGTTTGCCTATGGAAAGTACAGGACGGATACTGGTTGGTTCGCTCACAGTGAATGGGACTGACTGCAGGTGGGAATTAGCAGTGCTTGAGACTGGCTGTATGACTGATGCTTAACGTAGGACTGCAAAATTGGCATAGCAGTGAAGCGGTTAATATGCAAAGGAAGTGAATAGAATAGCTAAAATTTACAAAAGGACATAAACAATAAAACTTTTGAAATATGAAGTAGAGGGGTGAAAAGAGGAATGGGGGTGGGGAAAAAAGGGGGTGGGCATGGTATCCTTTTTTTTTTTTTAATGATATTGAGCTAAGATTTGCACAAATTTTGTAGTGAACAGAATTATATTTATAGTATAATGAAATCTATTTTGCAAATAATAAAAAAAAAAACAAAAAAAAACCAGTTATTTTTTGCTTTTTTTTTACTCATTATGCAGGGTTTTTTTCCAGCTTATTTCCAGAGCAATTTCAAGAAGAGAAACATGCCCAATGCTTATGTAGTCATTATTTTGTTTTGTTTGTTTTAACAACAGTACTTTGTAGAAAGCTAATGCAAAAGTAAATACCTCAACAAAAACAATACCCCCAGAAGCAAACACAAAACAATGCAGATTCTTACATGAAGAAATTCTAATATACAGAAACACACGATCTACAGTAGAGCTAACATCAAAGAGCAACTAACTATTACACTTTCCCAGCAAATGACAACAGAGAAACAGTCTGAAAATTTAAAAATCATCAAAATTTGCTGCAGGCTATTTGACATGTGCAATAGATGTAATTATGACTCTTCATGCTTAGAACAGATTTTTCATAGTCTGTCAGTTAATTTTCCTTCCATTTCAGATTTTAAATGCTTTTCATCATATTCCAAAAGAATTATAACTTTTATTTCTGTGATGTTTAACATAGACTAAAATACCAGCAGCAAACAATATAACTTGCATCATGATTGTATTTATTTAGAATAAAAAGCAGATTTCATTGTTTAAATAGCTCATGATTTGGGCAGGTGCTCAGTCAATATATTTGAAACCAAGTTATCCATTCAAAAGCAGTGTTTAAAGCAAACCAACTACAGCAGTGAGGCTACAGCACAGCAAATGATTCTTACCTTGGCATAACAAGTATAACGACTCTAAAATACAGTAAGGATATCAGTTATACGAACATATAAGGTCAAGGAATAACATAGGGCTGACCAATGAAACATTCTAAATGCAGCTGGCTGAATTTGCTTGGGTGGAGAGCCAGGGAATGTTTTTGTCTTCTTATAACAACAGCCAATAGGAATTATTCACGTCAAACTGAATGAAGCAAACAGTGTGCATCTCCAATTTCAGATCCAAAAAATATGATGCAGTCCATTAAACATACTGTTACAGTCGTGTTTACTCATGCATAGGTTTCAAAGTAGTGTTTTTATTGCTGCTTCTTAAGAGATTTACATTCTTTTGTTGTTGTTGTTGTTGTTATTTCATTTTCAAACTGGTTTTGATCTAATAGGGACTGACTGATCTATCTGACTGATCTATCTGATTGATCTATCTGACTGATCTTGCAATCTCAGTGACACAGCTTGACATCTAAGTTAGCCTGAACTTGAGTGAATATCCAGTTTGCAAAATTAAACTTACATGCTGGATTATCGTATACTTAAGACTTTTTAAATCTCAGTCATGGCAGACCTAGGCTTAGAGCGTTGCAAAAATTGAGTTTTACTTTACTATATGAGATATTATTAAACATTGGTTTGTAAACTGGGGATGCCCTAATGATATGACAGAGGAGATTCATTTTTTTTTTTTCCTTTAACTGTTTTACTTCCTTCCCAGCATTCAGTTTTGTCTCAGCATAAGATAACATTATATAAAAGGGCATGCAAACAGTGCAAAGAAGCAGAGAGGATCCCATGGATGGAATTGTCTATAGCTTACAAGTAAACACTGGTTGTGAACTTTTTATGACAGATAAGGAATAACAGATGCAAACCTGCCAGTACATGCCATCTAAAGAACTACTTGGATCAGTATAGTGAACATGGTACTAATATATGTCAAGCACAAAAGTTCAAGCCTTAGTCTTAAATACTGTCAAGATCTATTGACAAATAAGTCACAACAGAGCTCAACATAGCTATTACTGTTTCAAGCAATGTGCTTGCTTTTTCCATTCTTTCTTTCTTTTATTCCCTGCTTACATGTAAGAAGGGAGCAGAAAGTTCAATCTCACAGAAACTTGTAAGTTTTTTTTTTATTTATAAATAATCCTCTTTGAACATAATGTTCCTACACCGATCCAGTCTGACTGACTATTCATTTTGGGGAAATATGATCCAGGAGATATACTTTGGTCAGCTACATGTGTCAGGACACTAAGGCTTACATGGGATATCATTATCATTATGAAACAAGGGGATGCTTTCTGTGATGAAACTATCACTGGGTATCAAAGAAAGCAACACTGCTTACAAAATAATTATGATACAATGAACTATATCAAATATAATGTGGGAATAAATTCACTATGAAGAAAATTAATTTACCCTTACTGCATTTTCAAAGTACAAAAAAGTGTCTGTTTAATACCATACTTCATCTCTGAGTAGACTATTCAAATATAACGTGGCAATATATCCACCACGATAAATTCTAACCTTACCACTTTTTTAACATCAAACAATATGTTTGAGTATTGTCATACTTCATCACATAATTTTAACTCTATTATAAATCACTATAACTTCCTTATTACAGATAGATATTCCATGACTGAAAAATAATGGCACATCTTTTTGGCATGTGACAAGAGGATCACGTGTAGCACTTACCCTTTCTATCAGATTGTCAGCCAGTTCATGGTATCTTTGAGCGTCTCTCTCCATGTCTTTGAAATTTTCTATGCCAGCGGATTCCACAGCTGACAACTTGTCCTGTCAAAGAGAAGATGATACTTTCCTTTTTTTCTACAGATTGCAACAAATGTGTGAGTTCTAAAACTGAACTTGCAAATCCACTTCTGGACAGTTAATGAAATGCTTCTTTCTTCTTTTTTAACATTGTGGCTAGGATGTGATGCAAAAATCTGTCTAAAAACCTGTACAGTTCCGTGTGACATATTAGACACACAGCCAGGGATAGCTTTAAAGACAGAATTCAAACCATGTAGTTTGTAAGAGAAAACAATTTCAGAGCACAGACTTTTAATGCACAAGAATTTTCGCTTAGCACAAAGACTCTCATAGTACAATTTTAGAAATTCAACTCTGTTCCAGGACAATATTATGATTTTGTTTCAAAAGTTGCTCCAGGTTATGGAGGGCAAAGTTCTCATTTCCTTTTCTTCTTTGTCTGACATGGAAAAAAATCCTTAACCATAATCCAAGGAATGGAAATCAAGACAAAAAATTTAATTAACTTTCTTTTTTTTTTTTCAAATATTATCTGCTTTGTCCCCAAAATGGTTTCAGTAAGTGAATATATGGAGTTTACAATCAAACAAGTTGTCCTGCAACACCTAATGTCAATACTATGTTAATTCATTCAAACAGAGTTATATACCAACATCATCACTAATAAATCTTTCTACAAAAGTTACATAAGCTAAGTTTTAAATATGTTGTTCTTTGTGCTCTCTGTATGGCAAAAACAGCCCTAAGAAAATAAGTTCATGATGGAAATCTACTCACCCTCAATTGACTTGCTTCTATTTCTATTCTGTATAGTCTTTCCCAGGGATAAGTTGCTTCCGAGAAATTGAATTTGATCAGAGGAATAGAGATATTTTGTAGATCAGACAACAGGATTCCAGTGCATCCAGTATAGCATGCTGGGGAAAAAATACGGAATAGTGCAATCAAAATATATATTTTGCATTCTCATATAGCTAATGTTACCTCTATGTTGAAGAAAGGCAACGACAAGAATGAGCCACTTCCTGGACATAAAAAATAACAAAATATAAACTTTTTTAACTCCTTATACATTACACATCACATAACAGACTGCTAAAATTGATGTTGGTATCCCTCAAAAAATGATAAGCTTAGTATATAGAACTCATGAGAAATGATATGTAAAGAATTGGTGTTTATTATTTTACTAAATAGGATTTAAGGACTTAAAGCCTGAAAGACAAACCAAACCAAAATAAAAATGAGAAAAACAAGCATTGGTCCTTTACTCACAGACACATTTGCCATTATCCACACCAAATGTTGGATCAGTACAACCGTCACAGGTTCTGCCCTCGATGCCGGCAATACATGGGCACTGGCCAGTCACTGAGTCACAGATTTGACTGATTGATCCCTCAGGATTGCAATAACAGGGCTTACAGGTGTCTCCCAATTGTTCTGGGTTACCATAGTAACCAGAATCACATCTATGCAGATGGATAAAGTAATTGATAACATGTGCTGCAAAGCTGTACTCTTCATAAAGTAGAATGCATATTTTCTTATAACATTGAAAAAAAAAGAGAGAGACAGACAGGTAGACAGACAGAGAGAGTGAAATATAAAGGAAAGATACATTAACTTATTTTACACGGTGCATTTTGCCTGTTTCTCATTCTTATTCAGCCTCTGTGCCACATGCAATGTTAGGAGTTTTATTTATATATATATATAGTACATTGATGATATGGTACCACATAACATTCTCCTTCGCAACAACAATCCTTATGTGTGCTAAAGTCCTGGTACAAATGCCCTTTCAGTTATCTACATCAAAAAATTAAGACTGAACTGATAAAGGAAAAGCAGCTGGATTGTCCCTGTTGCAACATGTTATTCTACAATAGCTTAGATGATGTGATGTTGATTTCCAGGTAGTGCTCTAATTATAGTGGTGTTTCTTTTCTTTACCTTTCACACCGTTTGCCAGTATAACCTTCCTGACAAGCTGTACACATCATCCCTGATCTACCACCGACACAGGTGGGGCTGAAGCTGTTCAAGAAAACAAATTTAAAAATGTATTCAGCGTTTGAATCACAATACATCTATCGCTAACAATACAAGTTGTCACCCAGTTTTAAAATGTTGTATGTCCAATACAAGCAAATATGAGGATCAATTCATTATTGGCCCAACCTAGTGTCAACCCTTTCCTTTCCACAAGATCATCAAATGTAAGTTTAAAAAAAACTCTACTTCATTTTTATGTAACGTCTGGACGTGTTGTAAAATTCTAGTGTTAGCTAGTGTGCAATAACGCACTGATTCCCCAAATATGTAACAAATGGACATACATTGCTTGAAAACTGAGGTGACGAAATGTCAGGAAACAGATGTCAGAAAAATCAGCTCATTACATCTTGCATCTGAGCTCATTTCCTAACAACAAGTAATATAATGATGTGGTAATGATGTCATTTCGTTTAGGCCTAAAGCCATAATTTTAATATAATATCATTCTAGAGACACTGGCACTCCAACAAATTCTGCTGACAGATCTAGGCTTAATCAGTTATTGTTGTACACACAAGTATATAACACAGCATTTCTATTCTGAAAGTACTGGGCATTTGCTGCATGTAAGAACTGATCATGAGCATTACAGAAATTTATCAGTTGAGGCTGCTTTGTTCTAATGCTGTGTGTGATATTTTTGAGCATATGTAGTGTGAATATATCATACTGTATTGTGTCTGACCAACAGTAAATTGAATTTTTGTTTAAGGAAAAATAAAGTATATCTTATCTTATCATATTTTATTGACAGAGTCTTGCAAACAGTAGATATCAAATCCACTTTAATGACCCAATCAAACTGCTCAATCCCATTTTAATCTTGCTTTTAAAAATGTCTATCAAAGTTTTATATGATTTTCTGTATAATTTCCATTGTTACACTCACTTATTTGAAGGATCTGTGAGAGGACAAGCACATGGCTGACAGTCATCAGGAGTTCCTCTCGTAGCCACTCCATAGAAACCATCAGCACATTTCTCACACAAATCTCCTGCTGTATTGTGTCGGCAATCCTGGAGAGAAAGTTTGCAATAGTGAGATACAGTCCTTCAAAAGTATTACTACTTTAGATGACTGTTTCACAAAACAATAATCCTATGAAAAGGGATCAATTTTTTAAATAATGAATGAGAAGCACATGGTCAAAGAGGCAACTTCATGGCGTGTACCACTAGCTTTAGTTTTAATTCAGTTTTATTTTGGTAATCATTTTAGATGGATCAAAATAGCATTTCCATGAGTTTTACTCTTCACTCTCACCAACACCCAGCAGTTAGCAGCAGCTCTGTGGCCAGAAGTGAATGCCATTATGGCATTCCCTATCTGAACTCTCCTTGAAATATTTTGCTGTATCAGTAGGCAGACAGAAATCTGCACCCATCTAAGCTAACACCTGCAAACAATTATCTAATCATTGTTCCCTGACTCCCCCCCCCCCTCCCCCCCCCACAACTCACCTCTTTTCTATCCATTTATTAACACTCGATTTGTTAGGAAACTGTTACAATGACAATTCAACACAATTTATTTCTTACCAAGCAATGGCCTGTCTCAGGGTGGCAAAGATCACTGTGCCTGTAGCACTGACAAGGTTTCACATGGCCAATGATAGCCTCAGGATTCCCATAGTTGTTCACATCCACATCAGGGGGCACAACTCTATAATAACCTCGGCCAGGATTCTGGTGGAACAAAGTTTTCAAGTCATTACCGATACAACCTAAAACAACTGTTGACCTGAAAAAAGTCCTTACTTGCTCTATATGAATCAGTTTCATATTATTTTCATCAGCGAAGTTGAAGGTACTAGACAAAAAAAAAGAACACCATCCTTAGCATCTTTACCTGACAGGATTCCCCACTGTATCTGTCTGGACATTCACAGATTTCCACACCAAGTGCCAGATCTTTAGGTGCTATGTCAGAACCTGCAGACACAGCTTGCTGAAGGGTTATGGGACCAAGTCTGCAACAGATAAATCACTGTTATATAGACTTCTATGGAGACTTATCATGGAGGCTTTACGACTTGGCAAAGAGAATATAAAAATTGTTGCAAAGTCACAAAATGAGCCCAAACACAAAACAAAAAGAAAACTATGGTCTTAAGGCATAACCAACATGAAAGAATTAAAGTAAAATTATCTTTTAAAAAAAAGGACATCAATCATTCTTCAAGGTTTACTATTCTTTTATTACTAGGGTATTATTATTTTTTTCCATCCTTTCTTTTCAATTAGTTAAATATTTAAGGGGGATTTCCAAACACTAAAAATAACTAACTGACTACCTCACAAATAACTTAGATCCTTAAAGTGGAAATGAAAACGAAGAACACAGAAGATCTTACTCTGCATATGCTGATCTGCCATTTTCAACAGCTCTGATGAAGATTCCTTCAACTCTCTGTAGCACCACCATCATGAGCCTGCGTGAGATGGGTTCATCCCTGTTACGCAAACGCCACACATCCTGCAAAATATTTTCTAAGGTTATATTGATTTTCCTTTTAAAAAATGTATCATTGTTAAGTCACCTCATATTTTTTTTTAAGAACTGATAAAAACCACAGCTACATATATAACTTCCAAGACTTGCTATCTGCACTAGTAGCTATTTATAAAGTGCTTTTTTTCTTTTGTGTCTTTATGTGAAAAAAAAACAACAAAAGATGAAATATAAATCTGGTGACTGATAATTATCGACCCATATAAGGTCCATTTTCTCTTCTTAGGCAAAATCTCAAAATCTGCCATAGAAAACATTTTACTTATTTTCATTTAAAGATTATTTCTGCATGTATGTGAGTGTTCTGCTGGGACATGACAATCACAGCAAAATCCTTCATTTATGGCTGACATGAAAGCGTAGCATTCAGTTAAAAAGCTTTGTACTAGCTGTACAACAATATAAATGATAGAAAATTAGTGATTACATAACAAAATACACATCTTGTTGCAACTGTCGGTATTCGCTGACGAACAGATGTAAACAAAATAGCAAAGTTTCCAAAATGATTTCCATTGATCTTTTCGTTGTCAACTATGCATGAATCCTGGGCAGGTCAAGTGATTTAACAGCTATTTATTTATTTATTTTATAGTATATTATAGGCTTTCATCATTATATCTGGACATGCATGTCTGTCCTCTGTTCACAATAATTCTGTCAACATCGATAGTTTACCCTTATGGAGCATATATTTAAGGACATATGTTTCAGATCAATCTTGGTTCACATCTAGGCTATCAAATATTATTACAATTTATTTCTTCCTGAAATTTTAGTTCATCAAAATTAGATCTCACACAAGATTCAAACAGACTAAGAACTTAGAAAAAGCACAACGTAACATATCACTTTGTGTCAAATATTGGTAAACCATGAGCGCCACAGAGGTGTATGTTTATCGTTTTGCCTTTTCCCCTTACCTCATGCAGTAAGATGTCAAACTGCAGAGGATTGGTGGGTTCAAGATGTGAGCTGTCTGTATGTATTTCTATCCCATTGCCCACAATGACGACCAGTGGAGCCACAATGCCAGGGTCTGTCAGGTCCAGCGGTGCCTCAAAGTAATGAACAAACTGGAGGGTGCCACCATAGGACAAGATCTGCAGAGGCAAAATTGTGCATACATTAACTCTTTAGGTCCATTAAGCCCCTCTGTCACCTCTGCTATGATTATGCATTGGTATATGTCACTTGTGTTATCTGCTGGGACACCCAAAATACTGGATATTTTCAAGCTGAACATAAATTAACAAAAAAAAGAAAGAAGAATTCACACATACTATGCAATGGGATGCCAAGCATTGGAGATACGATTTTTCTCCAAGTTTGATCATATTACAAATATAGAATCGATCCATTTCATCTAGTAAATTCTTTCCTGTAATGTGATTTATACAGAGTAACAGTTTTGTTTTGTTTTTTTTCGTGATCATAATGTTCTCAAGCTATGATAAGAAATGATAAAAATGTTGTGGTGTCTTTTAATTGAAAATATCTCGTTCGATGCAGAGGCACTGAAGTGATAATTTCTCTGATTTTTGGCAAAACTTGACTTGTACGCATAATCCTTTTATTCTCCATACCATACAGCTCTAATGACGTATTACTGACCATATGGTCAATTTAGAGGTTATCGACTTTGGAAGCTTCCATACAGCAAATGGGAGTTAGATCAGTACAAGACTTATAACAAAGTACTGGAATATTTATCTGAGAATATGCCCATGGTGTATGCTTACCATTTGTTCCTACTTACCATATCATTAGGCACAGAGACAGGAAGCTGCCAATATATTGGCCTATCTGCCAGATCTTCAGGAACATAATTATCTGTTGCATTGATCACCAAATGACCGAATTTTGTCAAGAGTCGCTGACCCTCTTCTGGGTTTGTAACCAAGTTTGCAGTCTGGATAGGCAGCTCAATCTGAGAAAGCATTATCCATTATACAATTGTACATTATATCAGAGATGTTTAATCAATTTCAGTAGTGAGATTTTATTTATCAGTCCTAAATAATTCTGCTATACACATTTTTCAAATTCATGATACAGAAAGTATTGCAACATAAAATTCTACTGCATAACTTACAATTACATAGAGAAGATTCTGTGCTCAGGCCTAACAAGTGAAGGTGATGTTTACAATGGCCTGAAAACACCTCTTCCATTCAGAGATAAAAAAGAATCTATGCAATTTCCTCATACACCAATTTATATTGTTGGTGGTCCTAGATGGAAGGCTTCATAAAAATGAAACTCATGAACACTTATATCATATGATAAGTAAACCAGCCTAGATGTGGTATGGAAACAATTTGAGAGGCATATAAGAAAGTCTGAATATCACTGTTCTTTTTTTTTTTTTTCTTGTTCCAGTTTATCATCATATATGGAATCTGATGGACACAATGTTAAAATACCGTATTGCTAAAGTGAGTCTGTTGGCATCTTCAAAAGATTATTTTATACAATTATCTATTTTTTTACATGTCAGTTGTTCAGAAATTATGCATTTCATAACTCGTGATGGATTTTCAATGTTTTCAAATATGCCAACCACAAGAGTCCTTGGAAATATACCAACGCATATATGAGCTAATGCTTTACATTGTACATCAAAATTTTCCATAACTTTCCATAGAGTCGAATGCATATTTGAAAACAGTTCTTCTCCCTGCGCAAGATTTATGACTTGTGTTGACAGAGGAAAGAAACCCCATAATCAGTATAGAACATTTAGTAAATGAGATATTTCGAAGTTGGTCACATGACCAAGGAACATCACTCACACATGGGTTTGTTCATATGACATACCTCTGAATGCTCATCATTCGTCAAGAGCTGCCTGTCATATGCAGAGCATGTACACAACTCAGCATGTGAGCGAAAATTCCTCAGTCGTGACTTCCTAAAATACCTCACTGTAATGAAATTTAATTCATTCACTTTCACGACACTGAGCTCCACAAAACTCCACAACTGAAGACCTTTGTCTCTGAGAAAGTTTCTATTTTATTATGACTGTACAATAAAGATTTTGATGTTTTTCATGTCATTCATTTCTCCCATATGACAGGGACAAGCAAATGGATGACTGATAGAATTTTGTTCAAAAGTTTCTACTTTTTGAGGTAAAAATCTGAGATGTGACACAATGAAATCAGGATCTGGTCAATTTTTCAGCATGTAAAATTATAGATATCACATCAATATCTATTCATTTCCCTATCTGTTGGTAAAAACATTTTTGTTCTTCCTCAAGTAGAAGTTGAGCTATTGTTGAATTCTGCACCATCCCCCCACCTCCAAAAATTGCATTAAAAGATTTTCTTACCATTGAAAAAAAATCATGATTTCTCCAGTCGTCTCAGTGCCTGATTTCATCGTGTCACATCTCATACGTTTCAGGTACAGATGTGATTCTTGCATCTGATCTTAGACAAATTTTGAATACTGATTTTAAAATAGGAGATGCTGTGACATTGTTGCAATTCTTGTTCCAGTGCATGTGGGAAAAGTTTCGTTGCTTCAGACACAATCTTTCAGTTTCTCACCATTTTCAGCGACAATCCACTTACATTTGTCCATACATAAGGAGCTTGTTCACATTGGTTGCTACGTAGGAAGCAGTAACATTCGGTGCAACCTTTGGGGTTGTTTTTGTCCAAGCTGAAGGTCCCTGGGCGACATCTGTCACATCTTCGGCCTTCAACGTTTTGCTGTATATGACACCAGGACAAATATTTCTAGTCTGTGCCACTGACAACTTAACAGGTGCAACAACAGCGAAGACATTTTTGTAAGACACTGCAAGTAAGTGGAGTGTGCAGAGTGTAGAGCTGCAACAACCGCAAGCAGGAGAAAAGCACTGCATTGTGTTCTATTCTGATGTAATCAACATAAAAGCTTTCAATATAAATGACAACAGAAGCTGTTGTCTACTTATTAACACTATCTAAAAACTAAATGCTCCACCTCCTCATATACATAATTTTCACAAATACCCATTTAGAAAAAAAAAAAAGAAAGAAAAGAAAAACAAAAAAGAAAATATGAAGCAATAAACTTTCTGATCACTATGTGACACCTAACATTTTTACTACAGCTCATTTCTATGTTGCTTGTTGGTTCAAAGCAAGGCAGCAGACAAATTAAAGCTGTACTAGCCTGGAAATTTAAATTCAAATAAATTTTAAAGGACAAATAGTCTCCTGCAAATGTCAAAAAAAAAAAGAAAAGAAAATGAGGATCTAAAATGTTATTTGCTATTTCAGTTGTAAATCAATCTACATCACTAAGATAATTCTCATCTATATTATCTAATCATAGGATGAAATTCCAGTAATGAAGTGCTCTGTTAAAGTAAATATTTCTTACACAAAGTAAACTGAACTTATTAACTGAATATAACATATACAATCAGTATACATGTATTTCCACCAACTAAATGTGTTAGGAATTTAGTCATTCTTCTTTTTTTTTACACAGTTAAGACCATGCTGCAAATCATGCACTTACATTCAGAGATTTTTATTTTTTTTTTTTTTTCAGTTTATGAAATGACTTTGAAAAAAAAACATCACCAAACAGCATTAGCGTTGCATTAGCAGGAAACTATAAGGACAGAACCAAGATTCTTGACCCAGAAACAGCCCAGTTTTTATTTGTTTGTTAGTTACAAAAAGTTTTTTCCAAAGTTTAGCATGCCCATCTATTCCAAACTAGCATTCAGATTCCACAATAACTGGCTATCAAATTTGATAATGGATAAGTCTATAATTATTTGAATCCAGTGATTGTTTCAGAAGTATATTCATATTCATGTATGAAGTTATTTTACAATAACTGGCAATCAAATGTGACAACAGATAGATCTATAATTGTCCAGAATCCAGCGATTGATAGGTATATTCACATTCATATGAGATTTTTCTAAACCTTACAAAAACTGGCTATCTAATATGACAACATATAGGCCCATTATTGTCCCAAATCCAGTGATTGTTTCACAGATATATATTCACACTGATATGAGGTTACCTTACAAAAGCATTGTCCTATGCCATCACATTCACATACTCCACTAATGCATGTGTCTTCTATAACCCCTGAGCTCGTACATGCACACTCGGTGCAGTTTGCAAAGTTATAGAAGCCAGGCACACAGTGGTCACAACTAAAGCCCTGGTACCCTTCCTTGCATTGGCAGACACCTCTGAGGGGATCACACTGCTGTGAGACTGCGCCCTGCACACTGCAGTTACACAGCTGAAAATGACAAAATTAGACAACACCACATTCCCACTAACACCCACAATAGCACCGTGCTGCTGCATCCAAGTGACTGGCAAAAGTCCCTGCTACCATGTTTTTATAAAGTCAATGATCAGCGACTACAATTCCTGTCAAGTAAGATGACTGCATTAAAGATCATAACATTTCTCCTTTACTGTTATCTCAGAAGTTTCGACAAGGAAAAAGTGATGAAAAATGAATCTGACCATAATATGTAGAATGTAATTATGATATTGTCTTTTTTTTTTGTTTTTTTTTTATCATTCCATTCTATTTGTATTGTACTATATCTGTATGCTCTGGTGTGTCTACACAGGATCATAGACCACTGGAACCAACTTTAGCAAGATAATTTCCTGGCTAAGTGATATCAGATGTTATATTCTTCCAATGGCACCAGAATGTTTTTTCCCTATAATGATAAAATGCGTTGGGCAATTGTGTATTCAGAGTTCAGTACTATCACCAGTCAAGTGCACACAGCTCTACTCAAATCAGCCAACTTCATGTGTCAATGGAACAATGAGAGCTTGAATTACAGCATTTGAAGTAAAAAATTATGCCAAGACCAAGTTTTTCTTACTTCAATGTATTTGTTGTCAAGTGCTCATTACCATTGCTGCATAATAGCAGCACACAATTTAATTTAGTTAAATCATTGCCATGCCTATTTGAAACAGACTCTGGAAGATGAAAGGATAATGAGGTTCTTAACTTTAAAAAAAAAAGATCTCTCCCATAGATGAAAAAGTTGGCAGATCTGACCAGCTCAGTCATAAAGCAGTGGTTAGTATATGTGAAATACAAGGTGAACTCACACAGGGATGAACACAGAACTAGAGTTTACTATTTGTTATAAACTATTGATGCAAACTGTTCAAATCCAAACTATGAAAGCTATTCTATCTAACCATTAATAAATAATGATTAAGAAGCAATTTGAGATCTAATTTGATCATCTTAAAACATAAAATTGAATTATTGTTTCTATATCGTTTCATGACGGACAATAAATAATTATTATTTATTATTTCTCAAATTTTTACTTGCTGGAAAGATGAGGGAGGGAGGGGATGAAACTGAGAGAAAAACTGAAGGAGAAAAATGTGGGGAAGAAAGAAATAAAGGAATGGAATAAGGGGGGAATGGAGATTGGGCACATTTTATTTTCACCTATAACAATCAATGTATGATGGCAATTCAAGATTTCATTGAACAGTTATAAACAAACCTGATATACAATTACAAACCCATAATCATATTTACAAGACATATATGTATAAATAAATATGCTTCTGCTCAAACCAGTGCAATATTTACGTGTTTGGTTTTATTCATGCATGCCATTCCAAGATTGTCATATGTTAAGCAATGATTGGTAACACTAGAAACAACCTAGATCTATGTGCCTTCCACCTTGAGTAGATGTTTATGTGAATTACTATACTCAGATTTTTAGAATAAAACAACATTTTAGTAAATGAAGCTTGGACAACTCTTCAATCAGTTTATACATGTTTCATATTTCATTTCGTGTCTTTCCTGTAGTGAACAATTATAAATTTCCCCGTAGTCTATGGACAGGGTGCAACACGATATCGAACTACCAATTTCATGAATAATTTCCCTTTTTGCACAAATAAATATTTACTTCCACATAAAGTACCACTGGGTGTATTTGAATCTCTAAACGTTGCAATGTACTGTCTCTAAACTATTTCATAAAACACAATATGAAAAAGTGAAGAATCATCTTCACAGCGTACACAGATATGAATAGAACATAGGTGTTTCCCTCTTCCTTGAAAACACCTTACCAGAAATTACTTTTACCATTTTAGTATCAAATATTTGAGTGAATTTACTCAATTAGTACTGACATAAATACAAATGTGGTCAATATTCATTCACTGGTTAACAAGAAATTTATGAATAGTCATCATCACAATCAATTCAATCAATCGATTTTTTGGACACCAAATATTAACCATGCAGGTCTGGAGATCAGTTATGGCACAATATTCACCTCACCTTATTTTTGCATCGTTTCATTCTCTTTCTTCTTCTTCTTTTCCCATTTTTATTCTTTCCACTCCTATTTCTCCTCTTCCTTCTCCTTTTCTTACCATTCTTGCGTCTTCTTCGACCATTCTTTTTCCTATTTGCCTTCTTTTCATTACGTTTCTAATCAAAAGAGCAAACACTACTTTCAGATTTGTTTCCAGCAAACTAAATAATAAATTATTAAAGTACAAATTGTAATATAAAAAGTAGCTTCACTATATTACAACACTGGAAGGAACACATCAGAGCAGCTAACTAGAACTAATGAAGAACCACAGCACACCCCAACGGCAGATAAAGGCAAATTCAGTCCACCAGGATCCCATGCAATAAATAGATCCCATATCTCCATAATATCAATTGTATTAGATTATATAATAATGTTTATACCATATTAATAATACACAGCCTCTATATGTCTCTGTCAACAAATATGACTGCTTTTTCTAAAAAAAAAAATGAAATTCAGAAACAACGGCTATCTATGTAAATACATAAATACTTATGACTTTTTCTGACATCAATATTTCCTCATGCTCTTTGGTGAAAAAACAGCACCTTGTACTTAAATACATATTCTATAACTTAATTTTATGAAAGTTTCTTTCTGGAAAAAGTTAATTATTTAACAATGTACAATAGTCGGCTGAAACACCTACCTTACAGCCTCCATCTTTGTCATAACCCCAGCCATCAGTGACACAGATCTCACAGTTTGGCCCCTCAGTGTTGGGGGGACAAACACACTGACCCGTTGTCTGATCACAGATGTGCCCAGGTTTATCACAAGGCTCACAGCCTGAGAATGAGCATAGACCAGACATTCAAATAGTTCTTGGGAAATGAATATCAAGATGTGCATGAAGAAGTCAAAAGTTGAACCATTTTGACTTCACAGAGCGTCAAAGAAAGAAGTGGTTTGGGCATGTCAGAAGAACACTATCTGAAAAGCCATCAATGAGAGCATTGGGTTTCAGGGACAGAGGGTAACAAAGGAGGAGATGGTGAGGTTTATTTTCTGTTTGTGTTGGGGTTCAACAGCACATCAGCACGATCATGGCTACATAACAGCCAGATACATTTACATATCAATAAGAAGAGTGGAAAAACAGTGGGACAGAATAGGAGCAAGGAGAGAGAGAAGAGATGTCACCATTGGGATGTCAAGGATGGCATCCCATGGGAGACATCCCACTGATGACAGGCTTTCACCACCTGCAGGTAGGAACAAAGAACCTACTCATATAGTGCCGCCCTCAATATTTGACAGCAAAAGAGGAGGGTCAAAACAAACAAGCAAGCCGTACCATTTGAATGTCAGTGTATAGTTGGATCCGAGAAGTATTCGTACCATGATCAGTAACAGAAACTTATTTTATAAAAAATAACTAATGCGAAAATTTCTGGACAACCACTATTTTTCGTGTTCCTGGTTTTAAAAGTCCAGGATTTTTTATGTATCAAATCACCTCATATGTCTTAAACTAACTCAATCCTAAAGAAAAGCATAGCTTCATGGATTTTTCTCTTACATTTCACACACTTTCTCATATGCCATCATCAAGAATCCGAAATTAGAACTTCACACTTGTCAATACTGATAAACTGAGTTTCTTTCCCATGTATTCTTTCACTGCTAATGCTGATATTGTTAACTTCTAATTGAAATATCTATTTATATATTTCAGTTTTCTTTCTTTTACCACTAATGTGATTTTACATCATTGTCACTTGCAACAAATCAATTTTTTTGAGGTTGAACATATTATACAGAAAATTAACATCAAGAAAAATTTCTTTCAGAAGTGTATTATACTTTTCAAAAAGTGTGCGCTCTCATAATCATTTGGTTCCCACGCCTTGAGCCATTGGGAGGCTAAAAAAGCTCTACTGATAAACTTGGCCATTGCTAGCTGCGTTCACTGAAAACAAAAGAGCCAACAGCAAATATGGGATATTTAGCTTTCAGCTGTTGACAAAGATCTAAATATTGGAGGGACAATTAAATAATGTATCATGAGCCTGCCCACAAAATAGTTAAGTTGTCTATTACTGTTGAACCTACGTTGACATCCTCTGCGGGACAAACCGTAGTATCCTGGTTGACATCTGTCACATTGCCGCCCACCGACATTTGGCAAACAGGAACACTGACCAGTGCGCCCATCACATCTGAGGTCAGTGGACCCTGTCCTGTTACAGTCACATGGTGTGCAGCCATTACCTGATTCCAGGCCATAATGATTGTCCTAGGAATATAAGATATTGTTAGAACCAGCAATTTTAAAATTCCATTATTAGCAAATAAGTAAGTGACAAGTATATGTATATAGTTACAATCCTAAGAAGCTGACTGTTTAATTTGGTTTTCTTTTTCTACAGACTGACAGTTCTGATGAATTCACAACAATTCTATCAAATTTGAGTGAAGTTTACTCATTTATTTATTATTAGTATCCTGTGTGACTTAAACAATCTGCAAATTAATCTTTTTTTTTTTTTTTAACCATAAAAACTAAAAGGGATATATATAGTCCTGGCACTTTGTCATACAACAAGAGTTCTGACAAGCTTGTTTAGAAGTGAGTGGCATAAAGTAAACATCTAATTTATGGGAGACAGAAACACAGTAAATCCAAAGCAATCAATGGGAGCAAATAAAAATTTAACACTAATTTTCAGTCACAATGTGCTCATTTTTTTTATTTTTCAGAGCAAAAAATGTATTTCAGAACAGCAAAATAAACTCCATAATTAATAGTCAGGTAAACTTTTGACTTTCAAATAATTAATTTTGCATCTGCAGGAATGCATCAGACAGTCTGAACCCAAAAAAATAGATGTTTTTGTATCTGGTCTCATTATAAATATGGTTTTATACTTTACAAGACAACTTTGCAAATCCACTGAGCTTAGAACTTACCCGACACCTGTCACACCGTTCTCCAGTAACTCCTGGCTTACAAATACATCTGCCACCATATGGGTCACAGTCTATGGAGTTGTTTGTTCCAGGTCCATAGCAATCACAACCTGAAATCAGGAGGTTTCTCTCAACATGTTGTCACATATGAAACTCTCATAGTGATTGAATTTATGCCAGCTACAATCGGAAAAAATGTTGTAAATAATAGTGGAATGATATGTTCATTCAGTACATTGTTTGTCAGCTGTTTATAACTCTGCCGCCTACTAATAATGACATGTATGCCATATGACCAGGTTTAATAAAGACATCAAAGGTTTCAGGCATAGAGTTATTCATACCAGTGGAAAAAGATATTCACATTCAAAGGTAACTCCAGGATCAGTAAAATCCAATTTTATCAACGAAGTCCCTTTTGGCACCTGATTCATACCATTCTGATATTCTTTAATGATTTACTAATGGTACATATAGGCAATGATAAAGTGATGCCTTAAATGAGATCGCCCCGTTAACATCAAAAGATTCAGGTTTGTATTTTACATCAATACAAGTACTTACGTTGACAGCCACCTCTGGAGAAATCATAATAACCACTGGCACAACGGCTGCAGTCCAAGCCTCCAACTCCTGGCTGGCACCGACACTGACCAGTAACTGGGTCACAGTCAGTGCTCAACGAGCCTTCCCTGTCACAATAACATCTTTCACATCCTCTCTCGATATTGCCATAACCTCGCTGAAATCAAATATTTATCATTGTTTAAGATGGATCTTGTGTAATTTCCATATTTGCTACAGTGAAAATATTTTAGAACATGTATCAATGTAAGATCTAAAACCTAGTTACAGAGGTGTCCAGATATCATGACAGAAAAGTCCTTACATACTGGGACAATGTTTGGCTCAGGCAACTATTGATACTCCTCTGATTTTATAGAGAGTTTGTGAAATTGCAGGACGGTCTCCAGTCATCAATTGTATCATTTCTGTATCCTTGCACTGGACTTTAAATACAAATGTACAAGAATCGTTGATTTCTTAAATTGTCTATTCAGGGCAAGTCTCAGCACTGACAGACATTTCATTTTCCAATATTACAGAATGTCATTCTAATCCATGCTGTATTTTTCTAACGTTAATCCATGCCTCAAATTTACAGTATGATATAAAAAAAAATGATCATTATTTGGAGAGTAAGAGCAGATCTGATGCAGTTAAACATTATCTACTAACTCATTCCAGTGAATTTATTTTTTCCCACCTGGCAGCGGTCACACCTGCGGCCTGTGTATCTGTCACGGCATGAGCACTGGCCATTGCGAGGATTACACTCAGCACTGTTGGAGCCACCCTCATAACAATCACAGGCTGTGGATAAGAGCAATGAAAAAGAATTTACCTTATTACATGAGACTACTGTACGATGAATTGTTCACAATTTTGAAATATTAAAACAATCAAATTTAATTATATCACTTCTACCATGGCTCTTTTAACCTATGGGCAGGGTTGAAAACATCTCTATTCTGCATTCATGCCACTGTGGCAACCATTTGTGATTAAGGTTGGCTGTTTCTCTTCTAGTCCTGCAGTGCCTGTCATAATTCAATCTACATCTACCAGAGCATGGCCTGCTGCAGTATCTCCTATCTATGTCAGTCTGATATAAATTAAATATCAATTCCTTTTTCTTAAGTCGCTTTTTCAGCATGCTGTCATTTAGCTTCAACTTCATGTTGGATGAGCATGGCCTGCTGCAATATCTGCAGGTAAAATGCCATGTGACTTGTTGGTCTGATATGAATTAAACATCAATTCCTTTTTCTTTAGATTTTTTGTCAGAAGGTCATGACATTTGAATAATTCACACAAAAATTTAATTCTAAAAAAGAAAATCAATAAATACTGCCAATGGGTCAGATTTTTTATCATGACATAAACATTAATGTTTAACCTCTTCATTGCTACACATATTTCCTTCCCCAATGCTAAGAAAATTTTGCAAAATGGGCAGAATCACCAGTGGACTATAATGTAATTTCATTTCTGTTGAGATTAAAACCCCTTCACTGTTTTCTTGACGTATAACATGCATCAGAATATGATTGAGAACAGATGCACCATGTTTTACAGTAACGTGCAATGTATGTCAAAGGCATATCTGACCCCAGTCATATTCTGACATACATAATACATTAAGAGAACAGTGAAGAGTTAATAGAAATGACAGTTTATGCCCCAGTATCATATAATATGATATGAATACCATACATTATTACAAAGTGTGTTGTATGACAGGGAAATTCACTGCAAAGTCGCATGATGGGCAAGTCTTTGATCAGACTACTCTCTTGACACTTTAAGGATTTAAGTTTGTATAAATATTGCTGAAGCTAAAACACAGGTGGTACAATAACGCTTAATAATAACACATTAATTATCAACATGCTTACGTCGGCAATCACCATTGACAGCTGAGCCATAGTAACCACTGCGACATCTCTCACAGTACTCCCCTTCTGTATTGTTGGCACAGATGTTACAGACTCCTGTGACGTTGTTGCAGCTGCCTGGTCGGTTTATGTCGATATTCCCACCACAGCTGCAGCGCCAGCAGGAGCCACCTGGTTTGGTGGGGTTACCATAGTAACCAGGTGCACACCTGAAATTCAAGATATTATTAGTCAAATAAATCTGACCTGTCAGAAAATGTCAACACTTCTGTGTGCAGCTGCAAGGTGTTTTGTTTTCGTTGTTGTTATTATGTACTTCTAAGCTTCCAGAGAGAATACAGATTATGTGTATTGAATACCGCATGAAACCTGTGCTTCAACCAATCTAAAAATGGGTACATTTAAATAGTCATGATGTTTTTCTTTTACTTGAACACTTAACTAAGTATGGATTTTGCTGTGATGTATGTTAACAAACATGCCTCATTGTGAAAAAGATCAACCATGTGTGAGCCCAAACCTGTCACATAGATAACAAAAATAGAGAAATAAAGAAATCCTGATGCCTACTTTATCAAACTTGTAATACTATCAGAGACTAACATTCAAACATTTATCAATTGCCTTCATCAACACAATGACAAAATAAAAACACTTAACATCTGTTCCACAGACGTAAACTGTAAAGGAGAAGGTGATACCGAAAACCTGGTGAGGAGACGGGCAGGAAACAGAACTTCAGAGCATCTATCAAGTTACTCACATTTCACATCTGGCACCAGTGTAGCCTTCCCTACAGTTCAAACATTCATAGGCATCTCTGTCCTCAAAGGTTGGTCTTGCCACACAGAGCTCAGCAAAAAAGTTGTTACCACTGACAAGTGGGCAGGCACAGGGCTTGCAATCATCAACAGAACCTCTCCTGGGATCTCCATAGAAACCGGGCAAGCAACGTTCACAGTTGTCTCCCATAGTACTGTGTTGACAATCCTGGAGACATTGAAAAAGAAAAAAAGTTATAGTAGAATCTCTTTACATTATATTCACACACAGCCATGTGAACAAAAAAAGCCAGTTCTTAAGGAAATGTTACAATGAAAGTAATTTCATAACAAGGACAGAATTACAAATTGATTGAGCTGGTATGAAACACAAGAGATGACAAAATGGAATTCCAAAACACAGGCCTTGATTTCACCCTCATAAAATTTGTCAATTTTCCTTTATAAAATACAATGAGGTTGCCAGGGCTATGTGGTCTAGCGTCTGCTTCATGATGAAAACAACTCAGGTCAGTGATTGTGGCCAGGAGTGACTTGCGAGTTCTCCATTGGGGGATGGAAGGACACGAAGCTCGATAACCCGCACTTTACAGTGATTCATCGGTCCCTGGTTTCCTCTGGGTAGTGAAGCTCGACGTCTGTCGGAGGCATGTTAAAGAACCCCTAGCAGTTCAAAATCGATGAGGAGTAGGTGGAGTGCTGCCATCAAGGCAAAGTTTCCAAACTCCAAATTTCTACTCATAAAAATTCACCACAAAAAAACAGGCAGCCTCTTAAGCCAAGATAATCCTACATTTTTAGGACTGAAAGGCTGAAGAAAAAAAAAAAAAAAATTATAAAATATCAAATTTCTGTGGTGCTGATTCTATCCAAGTTACTGATCATATCCAAGAATGTATGCATCTGAATGTCTAAATATAAAGCATCAAAAGTTTGTTTAGTATTGACAAAGACAATGCAGACATACCACACATTTCCCAGTGACAGGGTCGCACTCAGAGGCATGGTTATAGCATTCACATTTCCGACATGTGCCACCATAAAGTCTGTCATTAATTCTTCTCCAACCTGGCGAACAGCTCTATGAAATATAGACAAGAGCAAGATTATATTTATTTCAAAATCATGCAATATGACAAAAGAACAGGACATGACAAGAAATTTTAAAGACACTGGAAGAAACATTCTAAATGCATGGGGAAAATGACTGGTAAAGCTGGTTGTGAAGTTTTGCTATCACAGATGCTGCTGCTTTAGTGTTGTGATCTTTCATTTAAGGCCTGCAGTTTTCATAGAATAACCTCCTCCTGTATTTCTAAAATGTAGCTGCTGAGGTGATAATATAAACCTGAAACAGATCAGCAACATTCCAACATTGTGCAAATTTTATCTACCATTTTCAAATTGATGATGTTGCAAAGAAAAATGTATTAAGTTTATCCACTCTATTTTTCTAAAAGCACATCCGGGTTGTTTTAACTGTCTGAAGATAATGAATATAGAGATCAATCAAAAAAGACAAGGATCTAGTTATAAAAAAAAAAATACTGACCTCACAAGATAACCCTGCATAACCTTCAGGACAGCGACATTGCTCCACACTTTTTAGAGAACTGCCATCCATTACCATGGGACTTGCCATATCCAGAAAGACATCTTTCAAACTGAAGAAGGATAATTCCAGAAGTGAAAAGATAAAAAAATGGTGTCATTTGCTTAAAAGTCAAATAACAGCAATAAAAAATATCTTCAAAAATAAATGACATGGATTTTTGTTGATTAGTTGTCAATATTTTCATTAAAATTTTTAATACGCCATCTTTATAATTTCTTAATCAAACAAAGGTTCATTATCTGTTATGATCAAAAGGAATGGAAAGTATGTCTCCAGTATAACTGCATCATACAAAAATGGATAATATAAGGCTTTTTTTTAGGTTGTATGGAGTGATCTACATGTGAAGCACTTTATTAGGAAGTGTAAATGTCAATAAAAAATAGAAATGAATGTGTTACTTCAAGATTACTCAGTTCTGCAAATTGTAACTCACTAGACAGTATCTTGTGCTGTATGATAGGTGGCTCGTATAAGCAAACGATTAAGATTGTAAAGTACTGTCATCATCTCTTCTCTGGTGACCGGCTGCGTGTTTCTGACATCCAAATGTCGCCATTTGTCCTCTGTCAGAGGAATTTTCACCACATTGTCCATATTCTCTCTGAGATAGTCTCTGTCTGAGGTGATGGAGATGTTTGAGCCCTGAAACACAAAGACAACAATAATAGTATGTTGATATCTACAATGGAAAAGAGGATATGTAATGTGACATATTCCTGCAATCTCTTCTCCAGCAGAAAAGCAGAAACCAGGAAGCAAAAATGCACTTTTTCATAACTCATAAACATAAGCAACTCAAATTTCATCAGCAGTTATCTAATTGCTGTTTTCTTTTTGGATTAAACAAAAAGTTCAATATGGAAAGCACATGTTTGAAATGATATCATTCCACTGATTGAACTGATATCTTCCTATGGCCTTCCAACATTAAGTACGTGCATGAAAACATGATTTGTGAAGGATAATCAAGAGACTATGTAAATGTTTGTCAGCGTTTTTTCCAAATATTCAACCACAAATCAAGTGATCCTAAATTCATACAATTTCTAACAACTTAAGTTGACTTAGATGACAGATAATAGTACTGAACTTGATATGCAAGATATGCAATCACAAAGGTTTACCTCTAAGACCAGGTTCGGTTCACTCAGATGGTATCTGTTAGTCAACTGATCATCCAGTGTATACTTCAGAGTAAACTGTAGGTAGCCTCCATAAGAACTCAGCTGTATTGAGAAAGAAAAATATGTAACCCCTCAGAGTGAACAACGAATAGGATTTGAACAACAGTTAGCAGCTAACATCAATCTTTCATTTGCCTGCTAATCAATTTAAAACACAGGATAGAAGTACATCATAAAAATGATCTCATGACAGTGCCCCATGCTAATATTTCAGTTTCTTATTTCGAGTCTCCTGCTATGACCAAAGAATCAGTAATATCTATCCATGCTATCTACAAATATGAACCACCAAGAGCATGGAAAATATGTCTTTTCAACAACATTTTACAACAATGACATTTTTTACATCACTGTCTCTCAGGAAGAACCTCCGGGGTGGTCAGAAAATGTAACCTCATTAACTATCTAAATGAAACCAAAACAGATGAAACATTCAAACTTAATAATCTGGGCAAAATCTTGAAATATTTTCTCAAATGTTCAGCGATCAAAGCTAGGACAGAGAATGGCTAAGTATGTCACTTACCCTATTGCCAAGATATGCCATTGGCGCTACCCAATAGTGGATGTCTTCCTGTGAGTAGGACCTGGGATCGATGCTGTCAATCTTCAGGAGATATGTCTTGGTTTCTAACCACCCATCAAAGGGACGGGGCAGGAGGGTCAATCCACCTGGCTCTAATGTTGAGAGAACCCAACCATCCAGACTGTCCACCTGTGAAATACACGTGGACAAAAGGAAATATTCATTTAGCCAATTAAGATCATATTATATAATTTTGTTTAATGTCACTGTTATGGTCAAAGCAACAATCCCATTAGTAAGTAAATTGAGCATTAAACTGCACTCAGTGTAATATTTTGGAATTGATAACACATTGTTATAGTAATGCAGGAATGGACATACAAAAAGAATCAAATGGCCAAGGCCAGACAAGCATTGTCACTTGCACTGCAAATAGGCCTACTTTGCAATTTTCTCTTATCCTGGATAACAAACATCTAATGAGTTATTTACACCACACCTACATGCTGGGCTATCCTCAAGAAATGTTCAGCAGAATCATACCATTGCAATAGGAAAAGAAAACAATAAGACAGAAGAGAGTTACGGTTTACTTTCTGAATCTGTATTTGTAATAAAGTATGGCCTTATAGTGCTACTGAATCTTTGCCATAAAATTGTTAAAATTGTAAAATGGATTATAATGAATCAAGTAGATCTGCTGATAAAAATGTTCTGATGTTGATGATCTCACCTTGCCTAGTCCCCACTCGACACTTTCACAAACATTTGAGACACCAAAACAGAAACACTTTGTACATCCTTCTGGGTTGTCTTTGTCTAAGTTAAAGTAACCTGGTTTACACTGGTCACATCGGCTTCCCGCAACATTGGCCTGTCACAGATAGAGAAACAGATCATCAAAAACATTCAGATTCACAGCAAATCCAAAAGATGAGACCTGTACATCCACACTAAAGATTACTACTGGTAGAAAATGCTTCTCTGTTTTCAATTCACTTATTTTTCAGGTTTGAAATATAGTGAATTTAATTTCTCTCTGAAATATAGTAAATTTAATTTCTCTCTGAAATATAGCGAATTTCAGTTCTCTCTGAAATATAGTGAATTTAAGTTTTTTTCTGAATTTTCTCTAAGCATAATATTCATATTTTCATGAAGCGATTTCAACATATGATGTTTATACATGTTCTAAATTCAGAAAACACAACATGGAGCACAAGCAGAATGAGAATGGGTTCTGTAAACATTTAGCATCCTCATTGTGTAACAGTTTTTGATCTGTGAAATTTAAAAAAAAAAAAAGAGAGATAATCCACAATCTCACTGAGCACATCATCACCTCTGCTAGATGAGGAAACTGATTCACACTGCACAGGTCTTGATTGCCTGTATATTAATGTTGAGAAGGAAAACAACAATTCCATCTTGCAACCTGAGTCAGGACTCAGAAAGTCTTTTTAACATGAAATGACAAAAACTATGTTTCATCATCTGTACCATTAACTTACTATGCAGGCATTATTACACCTCATCTGCTGTCACTACTCAATTGACTTACCTTACAAACGCAAGCCCTATCACAAGCATTGGGATCAGCACTGCCAGCAGCATTGCATCGACACTGCCGACAGTTGGGGAAACCAAAATAACCAAATGAACAAGAGTTACAGTCCCGTCCTGTGTAGCCTTCTTTACACAGGCAGTCTCCAGGATTCTGCAGATACAGGAAAGTAATCAATATCGTTATCATATACAGCAAAAAAAAAGAAACAGTCAGAAAGCAGATGCAGAACCAAATTCAGTTTCAAAACTCATGTTAAGGATGGGCTACACTTAAAATTAAAATGCAGAATGTGTACTCTGAAGATAGACAACACATGATAAAATAAATGAAGAAATGAAGCAGCTTATGCTCTAGGGAATATTCCTGATGTTATTAAAAAAAAAAAAAAAGCTGTTAGAAACACTGCTTGAGCATTTTTACTTAAGATACTGGAATTAGCAGAAATGTTTCCTCTCCAATGTTGATCATGTTGTTCTCATCCTATCCTATCCTATCCTGTCCCATCCTGTTCCATCTTATTCTGTCTTATCGCATCCTGTTCTATCCTATCCTATTCTATTATATCCTATTGCAACCTGTCCTGTCTCATTAAGCCTATCCTATCCCATTCTATTACATCTCATTCTATCCTACCTCAAGCTATCCTGTTCTATCCTATCCTATCCAATTCTATCCTGTCCTATACTATCCTTCCCTTTCCTATCTTATTCTGTCTTATCATATCTTGTCCTATTCTATCCTGTCCTGTCCTGCCCTCCTATCCTATCCTATCCTCCCCTCTCCTGTCCTATCCAGGAGTTATGAAGACCATTAGGGGCGACAGGACACGACACAACCAACTTCCTCCATTCTTCCAGTTTTTGGGATGCTCCTGTGCAAATGGAACAAGCTCTGTCCTACTTACCAGTCCCTTGGACACCCGGCTGTCATCTGGCACACAGCGACCTGTGGAGGTCTGGGTTTCCTGGCAGTTGCACCGCCTGCATGGGTACCTGTCATTTGGGGTTCTGCTTGCTGGTCGGTAGTAGCCATCCAAACACTGCTCGCAGTTGATACCAGTTGTGTATTCCTGAATGTTTCAAAATAGTATTCATCATACATCACTATATTTCTCAGCAGTCAAACTTGATTCTGTATGCCCACAGTTACATCTAAGTTACAACTGTGGTGTCGCATCTTTCATCAATTAATTAAGCTTAACACTGTTGAAGTTTCATTGACCCAGAATTAAACTGTCCTAATTACAGCATAAAACTATTGTGGTTTGGATGATCTAATCCCAGGGCAAAGATATGGCAGGATTATGATCATTCTTTTTTTTAACCAATTCATGAAGGGGGTAAGCAGGTGAAAATTTCAGATTTGTTATTTCATCAGACTAAGAAGAGAAACTTTGACTGGGAAAGATGTTTTTCACTTTCAAATTTTAAAAATAAATGATGGTTTCCATGGAAACGGTGGCCATCTTGAA
>JBCEWB010051722.1:0-14123 GCA_039654565.1 Peronia peronii | reverse complement strand
TCCAAATTTCTACCCACAAAATTTCTCACCAAAAATTAGCAACTTCTAAAAGCCGAGATAATCCTACTTTCTTTGGAATGAAAGGCTTAAGAAAAACAAAACTATAATTCTAGCGGCTCAGTTTTCTCAAGATACACTTTTACAGTTATCAGTTTTCATTTCTGTCTTTGATTCCTAGTCCTCGTTTTAAGCACTTTCACCACGAAGTGATGAATTGCTGATTTTCTGATTTTCATTAAACGAATTTATGGGCTATGGATAATGCACACATGTCAATTAATTGGCCTTGTAAGATCGTTGCAGTTTACTCAGTTATATTTAACATTTAGAGATTTCATTTAATTCTCGCAGACACATAATGGATGGAGGAAGGGGGCGGGAGGAGGGGGGGGGGGGGGGGGAGGGTGAATATAACAACTGGTTGTATAACAGTTATTAAATACAGGATTTAGTCAGAATTACCGAACAGCTCAGACTATTGAAGCCTCAACTTTGGTTAGACTTACTTTCTTTTCTGGAGCCGATGCTCTATAGCTGAAAATATTATTACGTCTCCATGAAATCATGAAGAATTTCATTGCTTTTGTTCTTCTGTAATTTTAATGTATATCTAGTCTTCCTCTATGCGACATCAGAATGAATTTTTTAAACAACTGCTGAAAGTGTAGCAACAGATAAGGCCTGTTTACTGTCTGCAAATCAGTGTGTAGTCGCTGTATGCGTAGCCTAGTTGCACAGCTCTATGGATGGATGGATGGATGGATGGATGGATGGATGGATGGATGGATGGATGGATGGATGGAGTTGAGTGTTTCTACACTTTTTTTTAAATACTGAATTACCACCGTGGTAGATTTCAAGCAAAGAAATCAAAATTATACTACAATATGCTTCACGTGATGAACGATGTTGAAGTTTTTTCATTTGCTAGCCGTCAAATCAAAGGAGTGAAAAGATGAATTGGTCAACAAATTGTGCTCTTAAATAATCATTGTGATAAACTTACACCATAATAAGTAAATTATAAACTACAATGTAACGCTGCATAGATCATTTCAAAAGTAATCAAGATGAAATGCAGAACTGCCTATTGACACCTGTGAGGGATCTGACAAATTTTGCCGTTTTAGGAATCCACTGTTGAAAATAAAGAAGAATTTGTATAGTATAACATTCTATATATTTTCCAGAATTTTTTGGTGAAAACCCTATGTTTCAGCGTTTTCAAGTTTTCTTGTTTCTCTCTCCCGACCCAGCTGTATACGAACGTGATCTCAGCGCTACCGAAGGCTAACCTAACAATTAACAACAACAAAAAGTAAAGAAATGGCACGGAGGAAAAAACGAGTCAGTAGGTCAGGTCAGGCAAGTTAGTCGGATTATTCGCTACCTGCCCATCAGTGACAACACGTTTCATAACTGAACTTTCGTCAGATAATCAATAATCTTTAGATGAAAATACCGGAGTAACCAAAACGCTCTTACGAGATGTCACAACATTGTGGAAAACCTGAATAATTTCTGCTATAAAAAATATATCTCCAACTACCCGTTTTGATTTCGAACGTCACAAGAAGGAACGTTGTGAAATTTCGAAGGGAAAGGTAGGTACCGAGATGACACCAAAAATCGTAAGTTAGCGCTACACATTTCTATAACAAGCCAGGCTCCTTAATATTTTCATTTAAATAACCAAATTCCAGTGAAAGAACATTTATTTGCCTATGAGAATGTAGAAAGATAGAGTAGAGATAAGTTTTAGCATTAGAAAACTAAAAGATAACTTATGCAGAATCTACGAAAAAACAAATAAACAGACAAAAAACAAACTTGTGCAGAATCTACGAAAAAACAAATAAACAGACAAAAAACAAACTTGTAGAACGGTACTTGTCTAAGATGGGATAAAGTGTTAGTTTATTGTGTCATATATGATGTAAATTCCTTTATTTATTCATCTGGCCGAAATGATAAGGGAATTGACATCATATATGACATAATTAACTAACACGAAGTGTTCAAATCTCTTGGCTGTTAAAACCTTGCAAAATGGAGATAGGATACCCATGCCTGGCAAAATGTATGACCCCGCAATCGAGACAGTCCATGATCATCACTATTTGACCGGATATAGCCAAAGGACTCATAAAACACTTGATTATGACTTCCTCTAACAATATCCTGAGCCCCGGTACTAGGAATGGACATTGAATGACCACTCTGAGACGACATAGACTCAGGGTCAGGCAGCCTATCTGTGTAAGTTTTCACCAGGTGCTCTAAAATGGAACTTCCATCTCCTATTAAGAGTGAAATTCTCATTTATTTCTATTGTTTCAGAGCACAATTGTGGGCTCCCTGCCATGTTAAAGGGCAAAACACTGTTGCTTTTGACAGAGAGGGATATGGAGACCATTTCAAGAACCGGCAGTGACTATTTGGGGGCCGTTATGGTGACAGGAGATAGAAAACGAAGTTCGAAAAAGATATGAACAGAAAACAAACAAAAACAAAAACATAGAAGTTACGGAGTGATGACTAGTAACTGAAAAAGGCTGGTTTTTGGAGACGAAAAGTCCAATTTAACAAAAAAAAAAAAAATCTCCATGGCAATGTTTTCTTTCAAAAAAAAACAAAAAAACCCGTAAATAGGTGTTTTCTTAACATTCAAATTTTATCATTATTTTGCCATCTACTTTTTTTTGTTTTATTACTGGACCTATTCAAACCCACCATTTTCGCAACAAAATCCCAAAAAACGTACCTATGGGCGTCCCGTTTTGTTCGTAAGTTTTGGATAAAAATTAGTTTTTTTGTTGTTGTTGTTGTTGTTGTTGTTGTTGTGTGAGAAAAAAGCGAAATGTGAATTTTCATTACATGTCATTTTAAAAAATTTCTACAAAATCTATTTTGCACATGAAGATTAAAAATAGGGCTAAATACCTTTTAGACAATATGCCAACGAACAAGCTGACAGTTTCGTCAAGTTCCTTGCTATCTGAGGAGGATATAGATTTCAAGATAGCCATGTCAGGGAAATCCAAGATGGCGACGTTGCCATGGCAAACGTTTGAACCAGTCATTTAAAAAAAAATATTTTTTTTTATTTTGTTTGTTTGTTTGTTTGCTTGCTTGCTTGTTTGTTTTCACTGTTATCCTCTAATTTGAGTATATCAACTTCGATGGAAAAATTTAAAATTGCCTGTCCTTAATAATAATGATTTAAAACAAAACAAAACAAAACAAAAACATCACCTCCAGGACTAGAGCTGTAATCAATCAAACACAAACAATAGACAGAAAGGCATGAAATCAAACGTACGAATCTATAGGCACAAATAATAATATTCTATAATTATAATGAAGTACAGACATCTGCCCTTGTCAGCAGATCATCGTTATCAGATGCCTCACTCCATAGCGTTAGCCGTCATTGTGCCCTGTAAGTTCCGTTTCGTCGCTGCTTTAGCATTTGGTCGTGCTTTCTGCTTTGAGCAATGATGTTCTGCTGATGTCCAAAATCTCCTTCCTCTGTCTTCCTTCTTTCCAGCATTTCAAGTATAACAAGGTGCTCCAGTTCATCTGGTCTCACAACATGGGCGATGAAAATGGAGTGCGTTTGCCTATTTTGCTCTTTGGGTGACCTTTTGTGTCCTCCTCGGGCAAGGTTGTGGCATTTTTTTTTCTAAAAACCACTGTTCCATGCAACTTTTGTACCTATTTGTTGTCCCCGCATCGAAAGTGAGCATCAAAATGGGCTCAAGGTAACATGGTTGGACTTCTACCAGTTGAGCTCGACAGGTGCCTGTTGATCAGAATGTTTTTTTTTTTTTTTTAAATGTGTTTGACGACTTTTATCGCCGTTTCTGAGTTGATCCTGCAATCAGATGACATCAATGCACCGGGACATAGCACTGATATTGTGTCATTGATCTAGAAGTCACTTGAGGATATGTCTGTCTTGTGACGGATCAGCACACTTTCTTTTCTTTTACGGTTCAATTTTACTCGATTCATCCTGTTTTCATTTTCTCTCGCATCAAGACAATTTTAGAGGCCCTGCTTATTTTCAGCTGTGAGGACCATGTCGTCGGCGTCCGGAGCTTATTTATAATCGTTTCTCCTACTTAGACTCTTAGACTGTTTTTATTTATTATTGTTTTGCTGTGCAAGAAAAATAAATCAACTGAGAGCATGCCATCTTGTCTAACCCCTCGCTTTATTTTTTTTTTAACCAGCTTATTTTATGGCAATCTCATTTGTTGTCGTCTGTTCCTTGTTGATTTTTTGGTATTATTCTGAGATGTTTCCTTCAACGTGATTTTTTTTTTCTGTTGGTGTAGCATTTCGTTATAATGAAGGAAAGAGAGAGAACGTTCAATTAGGGCTCTGAAGGTGCTTTCGTCGACTTACATGTTTTTCAGGAACAAAGCCGCACTATCTATTCATGTGCAATTTTCAGGCTGCATTGTCATCTGCGATGTTGTCCTGGCCTGTAACTTTTTCCACGCCTCATCTTTTGTGTTATTGCTCTGACTGTGGGTCCTGTAAAATTATTTTTTAAATAATGTGTTTATTTTCGTAGAAATGAGAATAAAAAGAAATGTCTCTATGAAGTTAAAGAATACATTTACACATTTTTTAATGTTTTATTTTGCTGCCCCATGATTATTAACATGATATCCTTTTTTTTTTTTTTTGTTTTTTTTTTTCAGAAAGATAGAAAGGATGGAGGGCTTGCTATTAATCATTTCTACCTTGATTATCTCAGCTCTGGTTCTCTTGTACAAAAAAATCAACCCACTCAAAAACACGGAAAAATCCATTCCTGGACCTCCCTTCCTTCAAGGATTGAAAATTTTCCTGAAAGGAAGTCATGAAGAGAATTTGTACCTGTATTTACCGGAATGGGCGGAGAAATACGGCGAAATTGTTCGGATTAACCTCCTGGCACAAAGTATTGTCGTGATCAATGACTTTGCTACCTTTCAGCGTTTGGTCAAATCTGCGGAATTTCGAGAATTTACCAACGACAGACCACCAACTTACTTTGGGAAATATTTTACTGCTGGCAATAAGGACATCATCTTTGTTTCTGCAGGATCCGAACTGAAGTACAGACGAAAATTGTTTCATACTCTTTTGAAATTCTATGGTGAAGGCGTAGGGCGGTTTGAGCAGCTGATGGTGGAGACTTTGACGGAAATGGTAGACGAGCTTCGCTCTAAAGACAGGGTGAATCTTCCACAATCATTGAGGGACTACATTTTGAATTTAATAGGGTTTCTTATTAGCGGAGATATTTCTGAAAGTGGACGCAGAAAGTTGGTTTCGATAAAGACCTACGCTGACATGACAGTACTAGCTGCTCAGTTTTCTCATGATACACTTTTACAATTTTTTCCTTTTCTGCGTTTCATTCCTGGTCTTCGCTTTAAACAGTATCATCAGACGACAATGAAAGCCATTCAAAGTATGCATGAATTTTATTTTGAAGACATGAGAAAAACATTCGATCCTAATCATAAAAGAGGTTTGATTGATGAGTTGTTCTCTGTTCAGCAAGAGCTTAAAAAAGAGGGAAATATGAGTCAACTGGACAATGATTGTATAAAAGCATTGACCCAAGATGTTGCAGCAGCTGCCTTCACCACGACAACCTCCTCTTTGTCACTCCTATTCTTACAGCTGATCAAGAACCAAGAAATTCAAGACAAGATCTATGCAGAGATAAAATCTATCATTGGAGACTCCATTCCCAGTTTTCAACACAAACACAAAATGCCCTACACAGAAGCCGTGATCCTGGAGACACTGCGATTTGCTAGCCCTGTGCCTTTATTACTCCCGCATTTCTGTAATCAAGATATTGTTTTTGAGGGATATCGCATCCCTAAGTCAACCATTCTCATTATGAACTCTTTCTACAATCATCACCGAGAAGATTACTGGGATGAGCCATTTGTCTTCAAACCTGAAAGATTCTTGACTCCAGATGGACAACTGGTAGATATCACTCATCCTACACGTCAGAAGTTGATTCCTTTCGGTACTGGCGCTCGGTCATGTCCGGGTGAGATGTTTGCTAAATCTCGAATGTTCCTGATTACCACGTTCTTGGTGAAAGAGTTCAGCTTTTTGCCAGATGAAAACACTCCATTACCATCTTCCGATCCCAGGGACTGGCCTGGTGGTGCCGTCATATGTCCGGTGAAATATAATTGTGTAGTTAAGAGTCGGATTGAGAGTTAAAGATTCACTCTCCTCTCCATCCGTTCCTTTTCTTTGAAATGCATAATATGTGGTTTGTGACTAATTTGATTTTTAGTATTTCAAGTCAAACAGTACATGAAGTATTTTGCAGAACTTCATGATTGGTGTAGGAAACTATGAAAATAAATATCCTAAATAAATATCTGTTACTACACTTAATACGTAACGATGGGTGCCTATAAAATATTTTGAGTTTGTATATATAGGTCATTGGTTTACATCACGGTACAATGGAATTAAATTAAAAACGCTTATTGGCAACTTCTTTGCCATGTGGCTCTGCATAGAATGTCATTTTTCTTCAAATACAAACACTTTATCAATTTTCTCGGCTTTTATTATTTTATACTGCCCACTTGGTATAATGAGACAAAGGACGTCGGTATAATTTTCTAATTTGCCAGGTTTTGGTTACAACTGTGTCTTCCACAATTATTTTGGAAATATAACACCTGGGGATCTCCGGTTTTTTTTTTATTTTGTTTTGTTTTGTTTTTGTTTTTGTTTTTTGTTTTTTTTTCACATAAGAATAAATCAGTCTTAACGTTTTCTAGAAAAGTGGAAACTTTACGCTTTGTTCATGATGAAAATTACATACTGCACGATGTATTCTTCAGCATTTTAGATGAAAAAGATTCGGATATGAGTTTGTTATAATATGAATAACTTCATTGAATTTTGTGGGAGTTATCTCGTAATGATTGTTTAAAATTCAAAATTTGTTCAATATCACAGATAATTTACTTGGCTTTCAAAATTTCAAGGAACAAAGGTTGATAAGAATATCGTTTTATTTTAACATACGTCTTTAGTTTAATGGGCATTACATACGGTATGTCCTTCCTACTTTTTCCCCTTTTAAGTATTATTTATTTTGTTACCATATGATTTGTAATATACGACATGAGTTCTGACTATTCTCTATAGCTCCGGCTTAGTCAAAAGCTTTTGCATATCTGACTTTTTAAAAATCGCTCTCAGTTTTTTCATACACGATCCGTGAAAGAACGGGGTTGGAATATATGCGGCCGCATTGCGAGGGTTAGACACAGACACAGATGCACTGTGGCCACGGCCTAAAGGAAAGCCTGCTGAAATTTACCACACATTGGGCCTGCCGCTAATTAGTGAATCAGTGAAAAGAGTGAAGGTAAGAAAGTGAGAACGAAGAAAAGAAAACAGATGATTTAAAACAAAAGAGCTAAGGACCTGCCTAGACCAGCTTATTCCACTAACCGTTGCCAGCCTAAGTTTCTCCATTGTAATATAACCCAATCCAGCGATGAGAGATTCAAAGATTGCCACAGTTTAAATTGATACATTCATCTTAAATTTTGGAACTGGGCCTAGACGACCCGCTATACATGTCCAAATTAATTAGGGGATAATGATTATATCATTATAATGATATAATTATTGTGGGTTTACTTGCATTCAGAGATAAGGGATGATTGGAGAAGTGTGTGGACAGACAACAAGGTGGAGAGCGGGAGGAGGATCGAAAAAATGCAGTCATATTTGAACCTTTATCGACTCAGCTGAAACTGTGTAGCAAGATATCCCATCTTTTCCCTCCATGTTGATTCTTTACAAAGTGTGCAGCACTTATTTCTAAGATACAGATTTTTACCAAGAACTGAAGATACAAAGAATTAGAGTAGAGGATGTTATGCCAAGAGTGTTTCACTCATATCCAACACAGAAACTATCAGACGTGCTCTGCCGGAAAAAGAAAACAAAACAAACAACCAAACAACAACAACAACAACAACAACAACAACAACAATACAAACTCCATAAAACCGCAACTTACTCTCTCCTAGTTGCTCTCACTCCAGTGTGAAAGACGGATCGGAATGAATATTCTTTCTCTTTTTTTGATCCTTCTTGATCTTTGTATGCCTCGCTCTGGAAGGTACTGGGTGAATTGACAGCCACAAAAGAGAGTGTTTCTCTCGTGACGAAAGAAGAAAAAAAAAAAAGACAAGAAAAAGAGAAAACTGACAAAGACAGATAGAAAAAAAAAAAGTTTGCTTGAAGAGCTAACGCAGATGCACATTATTCAGGGTGATATGTTACAACAGAATTTCGACCGGAAGAGCCTGATATAGATTAAAAATGAAATGAAAGCAGCTAAACTAAAATTTGAAACAACAATATGCACTATTCTGATGAGTTAAAATTTTTGGCATTTCGTATTCCCTCTGTACGGACTTTTTCAATGACATCTTTAAAAATACATCATATCAGCAAAACTGTTTAAGATACAGCTATGTAACTTCACACTTTTGTACAGAATTGAACATAATAAGAAAATTAATTGCAAGCACTTTCAAATCTCTATGTTTATTAGATTCGTGAAGATGAGAATTTGAATACGGTAAAGTTTTTTTTTTTTTTTTAAAGACTGAAAAAAAAAATCTGTTTGACTTGCTGATCGTCTTAGAAGGAAGTTATGATCTACATTATGTAATCCAAACTACTTGATTTGAACAGTACAGCATACGTTAATACACTAGAAAAACTTAGTGTGTCTATGTTTGCACGTAGATCTATAGATCTAGGTCAAGTTGAAGTAAAAAAAAAATCGTAATAATTTAATCACTTGTGCTCGAGTGCTCTTTCGTTAAATCACCTCGATCTCATAACGTGTGATCAAAGATAAGTGATGTAAGGCACCTAGAGTGCATTTAGGTTCAACAGGCTCTAAATGCTCGCCCGCGGGGGCTCTGGGTATGTAAGCAGATTCTTTGCTCCCACCTGCAGGCAGTGAAAGCGTTAAATCACCTCGATCTCATAACGTGTGATCAAAGATAAGTGATGTAAGGCACCTAGAGTGCATTTAGGTTCAACAGGCTCTAAATGCTCGCCCGCGGGGGCTCTGGGTATGTAAGCAGATTCTTTGCTCCCACCTGCAGGCAGTGAAAGCCTGCCATCGGAGGGATGTCTCCCATGGAATGCCATCCTCGACGTTCTAGGGTGACATCTCTACTCTCTCTTTCTCTCCTTGCTCCTGTCTTCTACCCCGCTTTCTTTCCTCTCTTCTTCTTGACGTGTAAACGTATCCTACCGTATTGGCACAATATAGCTGATGTGCCGTTAAACCCCAAACAAGTAAACAAACAAACAGGCCCTAAATGCATTATGTCTGTCACTCATGGTAAAGAGCTTTTGTACTAAATTTCTTACTCACCCTGTGTTTACAGGATTTTTTTTTCCTGTTTTTGTATATGCGCTTCCTTCTTGAGCCCGATTGCGTCTCATAGATAAGAGACGCTCGCCTTGTTCAACTCGGTCCATGGTGTCCAATGGCGAGATGCGGCACGCGGCGGGTCTAGTTATTAAAAGTATGTCTAAGTCCACACCAACGTATTGCTCCATCGGTTGATCAGCTGACACTCGGTCAGACAATTGGTTTCTTCAAACTGTCCGTCATCTTAGTTCACTGCTTTACTTGATAACACTGTTCAGGAACGAACGAAGGCTGATCTTCTATTGTTTATTTAAGGAATTTAAAATGCATATGGAAAATGACTGTTGTTGATGGTTAATAAATGTCTGATTTTTGGAATATTAATTACATTACAGAAAACAAAATCAGCGGATGTGTCTCAGCTTAAAATCTCCCATGTTATATGTCTAAGCCTTTTTAACTCTTGCCATTAATTAATGAATGGCCATATTTATATTTCCTTTGTTATAAATTAGTATTAGAAAATGAAAGCATAGCTTTAAATAGCATTTTTCACACTGTGTTAATGTTGTTGTTGCTTGTTCCTTTAATATTTTTTCCTCATCATGAAACTTTGACCTCGTAGTATGATTATATAGCCATTCTTTTCTGATACAATTTAACCCATACCCATCATATACTGGCAGTATTTATTTGCTTGTGAATAAAAATAAAAATAGAACTTTACATTCGAATTTATCAGTTGTGTTATTCGAATGCTTCGCAATTCGTCACTTCAGCCAATTAGGTTCTGTTTATAACCATAAAACCCTGCATGTTTATTATCTAAATATTCCTCATTGTTATCATGATATAATCTGATCCATGGCCATTTCCTCATTCATTAACTTGCAAGATAAAAATAAAAACATTTGTAGTGACATTCGTATGTTTCCCTCCTTCAAAGGGCCATTACTCTGGTTCTAGATAAGATATTTTCAAAATTCAAATTACAAAATATTCAGAAATATTACTCCCTTATACAACAAAACTTTCGACATGTACCTGTTTGTTTGTTTTTTAGTTTGTTATTTTGTGTGTGTCCATACTGTTTGTCTCCAAAGATCCAGTTCAGTTCTGCTCTAACTGCCTGGCTGACACCATTGACTCCATGTCTTTTCATGATGATGGTCGAATTGTTGATGCTTTGATATTTATAGACTTAATATGATCATAAGTAGCTTAGACAATAGGCTGTAGTCACACAAAGACTGAAGCACGACTAGTTTGAAGTATTTCTATTCTTTATGAGTGCCTTTCTGTCTATCTACCTTCTGTTTGTCTAGCAGTCTATCTAGGCCATACCTCACAGGATGCGTTTCTGACATAAGTTTGCCATGTCGCATCTCTGATATAGAAGATGATAACGTTTTTTTTTTTAAACATATTTTTTAAAGAAAAATATAGATGACAAGCGTTGAAATTCCAGGTTACAGAACAACAACAAATATTTGCGTGGTGTAAAAAAAAAAAAAAAAAAGAAGAAAGATAGGGACTCTGTGACTGAAGACTCAGTGATTCCTCGAATTTGTCGGTACTGGCAACAGCACCAGGGTCAGTTTGAACAACGTACTATAGAACTGAAGAGACAGACTTCAAGATTTGAGAGAAAAACAAAAACAAAAGGTTGGTTCAGCCAGAGAGCTCTCTTGTTCAGCCTTATTTTCATCCAGGAACTTATAGAGGAAGGAACTATAGGAGAGGAAGAGCATATTGAGCTCGCAAATACAGCCGAGATAAATACCACAAGAGAAGGTTGAAAAGCTTAACAAACCGTAATCGTTTTATCTATCACTTGGCCTGTAAGAAATGGCTGTCAGTCTCCATTTCACATCGACTGAATCCACCACCCCGAGAGCCTAGTGCATGTCTATAATGTAACTTATATTGCTGTGTACAAACTGATTTGACAGTCTTATGAATTATGATCAGATTGACTATGGCATGAGTGTTCTTATCAGCGAGTGGGAATAATTCCATCCGGTAGCGAAGTCTTAAATTGATAAGGCAGATCTAAGTAGTTGTGCCGACGATTTCTTTCGATACATATTATTATATACTAGTTTGGAATCTGGTGACTGGTGGTAGTTAGGGAAAGACAGAAAAAAAAGGGTAGAAAAAGACATATTTATGGAATTAATACGCTGGAAAGGAACATCAAACCAGTTAAACATTTTAAGGCGTGAACAAAACAAAATTCATACACACATGCTATTTATTGTTCAGAATTATTTAATTCACGCCTTCTCCTCTTATCAATAAGAAAACAATAGGCTTTTCAAATTTAAATATACTCAATGAATCCGTTACTCATAGCAAATTCAAATGCAGATACTTACTATAAAAATGCAGCACTTTTTGCAGTACGAGAATGATGAACCATCAGCTATACTTATACATCGTACTGCAGAGGCTGCGTCCCTTACTATGTGGTAGATTTGCAAGAAAACGTGCTTTACTGTGATCACTTGGCTTTAGTCACCTACAAGATGACAAACTAGTTGGGACCTCACCTGACTGCAGTCGAACAATTGAAAGGCTTACCTGTAGACCTTGGACTCTAATATTTTCCAGAAGACGCAGTGCGTCTAGTGTGTCAATCGATTTTCCCATTTGAAGAGCACATGCCTGGAGTCAGTGCACTGCAACGGGGACATTGAACACTCAGAGATGCAATTGATCTCTGCGATAGCCTGATTTAGATCTAGATAACTTTCTTAATTTTGTTCAAGTCTCTTGGCCTGCCATGTATGACACTTTAGCGTCCTTGACCTCAATGGTCTGCGACACTGGATGCATTATCTTAGTCTACATCGTTCTAGACATGGAACACTTAGCTCTGATCTAGATCTAATTGAGCTCGCAAATTTATATTTTTGTGCGTTTTTGTACAGCTAAGATAACCATCACGACCGGAGACTGAAAAGCTTAACGAAACCGTAACCGTGATCTAGATCTGGGTCTAGCCATACTGTCACGAACTTTCTTTCTGGGGTGTTGAATGGGTGTTAATCGTGACGTTGTAGATGGTGATCAGGCGGTGAATGCGGACGAGACACGTGCACAGAATGGAGAAATGAAAACAGGAATCCTCATGTCGAAATGATGCAGAACTTATTGCAGGTGCTTGGTAACAATACAAACTTCAGGGCAGCTATCTAACTACGATGCACACAGCTCTCACTGCATTCTACTTCTTGCTCTCCTGTCACTTTCTGTGGCTGAGCCTTTATATAAACAACAGCTAATCTTGGTCTGTCTCGAACCTACGAGACTCAGCTATCACAGACCAGAATTCTCTAGACCTTAACAGTCACCATTGCTACACTTAAAACCGTGACGTAGTGCGCACACAAATGATATAATACACACAAAAGCCTTGACTCAACTATACCGTACAAAATGCTTAGAGAGTATCTCAGACACTCTACGCTCACAACACACACTTGCATGGGCCCAGTGTATATACAATGACAATTCCCCAATCATCACTCACGGCACACACTCGCGTGTACCCAGCATGTATAATCATGATTCGTTACACATACACAAACACAAAGCGTCTGAAACAACTCACAAAGATAAATGAGAAAACTTTCTATAATGGTAAGAATTAATGAAAATATATCAACAATCGTCAACATTTCAAGCCTGGATCAGGCTGTATTTCCAGCAATTCGCCACTTTCCCTTAACATATAAGGTATGCTGACATTATAAAATTGAAGTTTTTCATTCTAAATCTCCCTCTATATCAATCGATCGGAAGAAGTGAATAAATATTCGTTTGTGATTTCAAGAGCGTATTTTAGATCTGGAAAAAAAGTAAATTTCATCTCGAAATTTCATGGTTTAAGAGGAAAAGTGACACACTCGTACGGTTTCACTCAATTATCGTTATAAATGATGATGTTTTTCTGTCCTGAACTATTGGGTGATTGCGGATCATAAATAAGAGACCAGGTGTACCCGTGCTGAAAAAATATGTTAACAAAGCGCCCATAATATGGACAGCAATTTGTTGCCTGACTAATTATACGACATATACATTAGTTTTGTGGTGACTGTGCGGGAACGTCTGCATAACACTGCGGTGCCAGACTATTATTTCTGACGCACTATCTGTGATTTTCAATATAAAGTAGGCAAACAAATATATTTTAGATCCTACAGATGAATGAGTAGGTAGTGTTCATTTTAAACACAACTGTCTAACTGAAAAGAAAAAAAATGTATCTGTTTAAAATCGAAACCGAATTAATTGTTTATTTTGTCAATAAATTTCCCTGTACAATTTAAGGATTTGGTAGATGATGAAAGTATCACTTTTTTCAGTTTTCTTAGAGTTTCGATTCAAAATTGCATAGCAAATGAATATAAATGTCATCTCATTCAAAAACTAATGAATGTAAGAATAGCGATATATGCAATTCCGTTATTGATGGTTCATTATGTACGTCTGCGTGCTTCTGCGTGAGTTTCTCAATTTATTTTTATTTATTTTTTTTTTAGAAGTTTTTTTTTTATTTGTTTGTTTTTTTTTTTGTTTCATTTCTTTCCTACTTGGTTTATTTTGTTGTATGTGTGTGTGTGTGTATGCGTGAGTGTGCGTTTTGAAG
>JBCEWB010051700.1:0-14123 GCA_039654565.1 Peronia peronii | reverse complement strand
TCGTAATAAGCGTAGTTTTCATATTGGCCCATCGTTTTATTTCTTTGTAAGCATAAGAAATTACATAGCAAAAAAAAACCCGTTCCCAAAGATTCTTTCTCAATAACGCAAGTTTCTTTTTAAGCGTTTTCTTACTAACCGTGTTAGAGTGTGGTTTTAGACGCTTGGTGCCACTACCTATGCAAACGAATCGGTTGTATTAGCCTATAGACTCTACAGCATTTAAGGTACTCATGATACATTTTGGTGTGATTGCATATTTTCATGTCTGGTAATGAGTTGCTTATTAAATGATCGCAGTTTTTATAGTGGCCTATTTTAATGTAATACATGTAATATGATATGAACTCTGTAAGTTGAGTTGATTTGCCAATCTGTCCCTTTTGGCGCGCCTCTCCTGCCATTGCCATACCCGGATATCAGGTTATTGTACTTGTAGCTGAAAACAGCATGTCCTCGAGTCAGTGAGATATTATTCTTGTTTTATCAGGCAGTTATTCTTATCTTGTCTGAGCAGCACAAACTCTCCAAACACGACTAGTGAGATTTTCTCCAACCTGCACAACTTTCTCACCGAGCACTTGGGTGCCCTCGCTGTTGGTACGGCCACTCTCGCCGCGGGTATAGGAGCTGCTAGTTACCTAGCGTCCTCCATGGGAAGCAAGACACCTCTCGAACCTGCGGTTGATATCAATGATCAGTCAGTGATTATTGACGGAAAGGTAAGATTATTAGAGCTACTTCACTCTTTTCAAAGGCCATATTCTCTAGTCAGCAATTTATGATAAGAGCATGGACAATTCATTACTTTAGCAGGAAGAAGAATGAAAAGTACAGCATAACTACATAAAATACAATGATAAAATTATATATAATTGTAACAGTGATAAGGGTAATCACAGAAACAACAGCAATAGCTAACATAATGTCAAATAGAATTAGAGTGTCACGAGAAAAAGGACATGGAAAGGTCAGACAAGGAATAGAAAATAAAGTCAGAGGTGGGGAGAACAGCGATGAGAGCGGAAGAGGAAGAGGGAAAACGATTGTAGAAATAATTACTTAACGTAGACAAAGGAGAGGTATTTTTAGTTCACATTTCGTAGTCAGAAAGATGTAAAGAAAGAGAAAACGGATGAGAGAGAGGGAGCTGGCTCTCTAGGTTAGAGGAATGAAAATTAATAAAGCGGTGGTGTAGGAGTGTTATGGGTGTCCCTTGTCCCTACAACCTTTTTGCATTTTCTTCCTCTCATTTGCTCACAGTCCTTCCTGGTCTTCACTTATCATGGATCAGATTTTGTATTTACCTGTGCTTTTGAAGTTCTTTAGGTTTTAGTCACAACTTTGAAAATGGCTACCTAACAGGAATAACTGTCAGTTACACATTGTTTTGGATTTGGAAATACTTGCCCTTAGGACCTATGAAATTTTCACTTGCCCCATCCAGAATGGGAAAAAATGACATAGAATGAGTGAGAAAAAAAAAAGTCAAGAAGACACTCACTGAGCTGTTCCTGAAGGCAAGGGGATTGGGGGGAGGGGGTATGGAGGTGAGGTGGGGGGAGGAGGAGGTTGGTGGTTGAATAATATATTAGGGATCATATTAGCTTGAAAATGAAAGAATTTGGAAACTGATATTTCATATTTCAGCCAGAGCACAGGGCATCCTGGTTGTCACATGCACCAGAGTACTATACCTTTGACCGTACACATCCTGAATGTAACACTGTTTATGACACTCTGGAAAATGGGAAAAAGTTATCCAGTGAGTTGGCATATATTTTCTTTCTTCTAATGTTTTAAAGAAAACAAACAAATGATTACAGATTGTGTGAGTTTCAGCCAGTCAAAATGTTACGTTCCCAATACTTGCACACCTTCATCCACGGTGGAACAGTTAAAACAGTTTCAACTAGTCATATAGACAGTGAGCTATTTAATCTCTTAGAATATGTATCAGTGGAAAGAACAATATGAACATGAATTTTAAAATATATATAGAGTTATTGTTTATGATATTTATTAATGTTCCATAGTCTCAGAATTTTGTCCAACTTGCCTCATTTCAATTATTTTGATATCTTTAGTCCGTAAAGTTTATCAAAATGTCATAAATTACCCATTGCCAAATAAGAGAAAATCCTGTAGGTCATGTGATGCAAGTAAAAAAAAAAAACATTGCGCATATCTCTCCCATTAATGTAGTGAATACAGTGTATAAATAAATGACTTAGTTATGAGCATGCGAACTTTCAGAGCAATTGGTGAAAAAAATCTGGGGCTTTTTTTTTAGACAATTGAATCGTAAAATCATAATGTAAATTAAGTGAAAAAGTCTGTCTTGAAATAGGGGATCGAAGAGTGGGGTAATAAAAAAATATGATAGAAAGGAAGTTTATGATTGGTATCCTCTTCAGATGTAGGACAGGCTAAAGCTTCGTATTCTTTGGTAAAATTTACCAAAAAGCAGACTTGATGAACATGCTGTGCACTTAAAAACGTTTAACTAATATGCATTTTCCTGTCAAATTCGCGGCAAATAGCAAATAATGAATACACAGTCTCTTTTTCTTCAAATAAATTCCATATATTATTTTTATTGTTCGACAAACACCATTAGATTGTATGGGAGTTTTTAAATGGGTTGAACAAGTGCTGACATGCTAAGGTTAACAACCCTTTGTTTCGAATCATAATTTCCTGTCAAATTATCATATGAAAGTGATCTCAGATTGAGAAAGTGGCAAGTAGATTCGCTATTATTATTTTTCATTTATTTAGCAAGAAATTTGCTGAAATAAGAAACTTATTTCAGTGAGGAAATGTTTGATAAATTATTGAGCAACTGTAAATTCATTGTAGCTTCGAAGATACAGTCTGTTGAATGTAACACCACCCAGCAGAAGTTTTCATGATTGATTTTAACAGACCTTATTTGGCAATAAGTCAAATGTGATCCAATAATGTACTTGACATGATGTTCTTGTCAGTGAAAGAAAAGTGATGTAAGAATATACTACATGAAATAAAAGGCATGTGTACAGAGCAAAAGCAGATTGAACTAATTTAGGATATATGTGAATCCCAAAAATCTGTCAAAAGTACTACAAGTTTGTGCTCAGTATATACCTTAAGATGCCAGCCACCAAGGAATAAATGTTTATGATAATACCTGTACTCTACAGATAATGGACCTTGCTTTGGGAGTAGGACTGGTCCCAACGGAGAATATGAGTTCATGTCATATCAAACTGTGAGTTTAGTGAGTCAAAACAAACATAGAGCAATCAGAGAATCTTTTATGAAGTTTTGTTTATATTCATCAACAATATTGGGACAAATGATATTTTATTTGTATAATTCTATGATTTTTAATCATAGTTCGGGATCTTAGTAATATAGATGGAGATAGTGCCAGCCTGCGAGGGTGTTTGGTATAGAGTAGCTATTCGTTGTATGCATTTCATAATTTGTTAACTTAGCCATTTCATTTGAACAGTTCTTGCTACCAAAACTTTATTTTTGAAATAGAATGTAAGATAGCTAATCTAGATCACTGATGATGTATACAGAAATTGCCTTATAGCATGGCTGGCTTTCTACAACCAGGTGACATATCCCATATCTGTCCCCAGTTAATCATTTAGCAAGTGTACAGTTATTGTACTTCTGCTCATTATGCTCAGTACACCAGTTTTTCTGTTCACTTTTTCCCCCATGATCTATCCTATGATGACAAAAATTAATAAGATGATTATCTTGACCAATTGTAGCAATACCTGTTTTGCAGGTTATTGACAAAGTTCATCAGTTTGGATCAGGCCTTGTTCATCTCGGTTACCCAAGACGCAATGACACACTTATTGGAATCTATGCCACCAACAGACCAGAGGTACTGTCAGTTTTCTAATGTATATTATGCATATTTTCCAGAGGTACTATCAGTTTTCTAATGTATATTGCGCATATTTTCCTGTTTTTCTTGTCATGCAAAAAACAATATTATTAATCTATCTAAGACTCTTTATAGTGACACAGAATTTTTAAGTACGTGAAATTGAAAGATTACCCATAATATGTTCCACACTTTTTAATAATGGAGTTAAAGTTACATAAAATGCCAGTATTACTTGATGATGCTTAACTTGCTCTAATAATACCATAGCATAATTTTTTAGTAAGTATATTGGGGTATTTAGCATTAGTCCATAACAAAAGGACACTGAATTTGTGATGCTAATAAGGAATCAATAATTAATGTGTATTTCAATGTGGCTGCAAAATATCCATGATGACAGTGCTGCTCCAGAAGAGGGTTATTTACTGACTACATCTCTTTTTTGCTGTGGTTATTCCTCACAGTGGAGCATTGCAGACTTTGGCAGCCAGGCATTTTCCATGTGCCCAGTTCCTCTCTATGACACCCTGGGGCTGGAGGCTATCAAATACATTCTGAACCAATGTAAGTAAGGAAGTTTTGTTTCATTACCTTTCTTATTTATATCTGTAATATAAAATTTGAATTGCAGTCAAAAGCAGACTGATGAAAAGTTGGCCAAATATACACTCTAAAACGGGTATGTGCAGAGCATGGAAAATGCTTAAAACAAAACTTGCGTTATTAAGAAAGAACCTTTCGGAACAGTCATTTTGCTGCATAATTTGTCACCCTTAATATGAAATAAAACTATGGGCTGATACGAAATGTACCCTTATTACAAAGGTCTTTCGCTTCTCTGATTGCACCTCTGTCTCAGTCCATTTGCCAATGGAGGTAAATGTTTTCCCAGCGAGGAAGCTTTCACAAGTGTAAAAAACCGAGGTGCGAGTTCACCGACAAAGGACACTGACACAAAATCGGATAATTTTAAGAATGATTAAAATTTGTGCACTTTTTTACATGTTGGCAAATCCTTTACCATTATGTACACACTCTCGGATTTCGACGAGACAAGTATCACATCTGAGAACATGGTACTACCAGTACTGTTGATAAAAGGAAAAGAGATGGGTGTTTTGTTAACATTAGCATGATATATAGTGTTTTAATGGGGATTGTCTCAAAAATCAGAATTCTGAACTTGTGAAAACGACCATTGCCAAGTAAATGTGCAGAGCATGGAATTCCTTAGAGACATACAAAAAGCTATACCAAGCCCAAAGGCCTAGAAAGCTTGTATGTAGGCATGATTGGCCCAGATATTATTGAGTCATGAAATATTAAACCTATGTCATTGTCAAGAGGTGCAGTAAGAATACGAGTGGCAGGAATCGACTTGAGGCATATTTCGCCTCATTCATTGTGTAGCTTCTGATGGTAAAGTTTTCTTGGCAAAGTATCACTGACAAAGGCTACAAAATCTGTTGGCTTCAGGAAGGACAGATTATCGCCAACCTTTATCACACCTGACTACAGAGGGTCAAGAATTTATGAAGGCTCGGTAGATCAGGCAATTTGAGGTAGAAGTCCATGGTATTGCTTATTTGCTGTCCTGTCCGAGGTAATCGGTTTCACCGGAAAAGATAAAATTAAGAATGAGCATTTGGCTCAAAATATCTCATGTCTCTCTAGCATGGAGAGCGCTGGTGATCCTCACATAGGCCAGTCATTGATAGCTCCGAGGAATTTCAATGAGCTTTAATTGCAGCCAGCTTCCAAATGTAGGCTGAGAAAGCATGTTTTATTATCATAAGGGAATTTCCTCAACAACAACAATAACAACTTTAAAGTCTCACTTGTTGCCCGTAGGTGAATGGACTGAGACAGACTTTAGAAATTAAACGAACTTACCGTGACGTTTAATTGGAACTCTGTCGATTCCATGAGTCAATGGAGGAACAAACACCCTCCCTTTTCCACCCATCCCTTGCCGTTTGTTCCTCCGATTTGTTATTGTTGTTGTATAACTGCGTTCAAGCCTGATTTGGTCACGTGACATCTCGTTTGTTCCTCCATTGACTCGTGGAATCGACAGAGTTCCAATTAAACGTCATGGTAAATTGGTTTAATTTCTAAATTTTCTTTCATTATTAAGTGTAACCAATACCAAGCTCGGATACCGGATCAAATTCTTCAGACAAAGAAATCGTTCATGAGTGCATCAAATACATGTATCGGTACCCACAATGTGCTTGCTGTACTGCCAGCACTATAACACAACAAGAAAGGCAAGGCCTGATGCACAAGAATGTACAAATCACGCACCTACCCTCTCCCACTTCACATCTCACCCGTCCCTCATTACCCCAATCGAGTATGATGTACCATGAGAGGATGTCGCATATTGCGTGCGTATGTGAGGCTATTATGATTTTGTTGATATTTATAGCTACAAAACCACGGTATCAGAGGATGGATTTGGCCTTTGTCTTTTCAATCATACACACTTGCAGGCATTCAGTTAGCCAAATCAGTTGTGCTTGTCAGTGTCTCTTGAGAAACAGTACTGAAAATTGATAGACCTTTTTTCAGTTTTATACTGAAAACAGTGGTCAATGTGGCGCTTGAAATTGACTATAAATTAATCTAGTTTAGATTTAGGCCTAGAATTAGACTGAATTCGTCAAAAATAAACATGTCAAAGCATAAGAAAACAGATTTATTGCTGGAGTTCAAAGGACGCTGATTTGTAAAGTTGATGAAAGCTAATGAAAAAGTCGGACATCAGAAGAAATTACATGTGTGACCTTATGAACTCGACTTTGTGTAGTGGCGAACTTTCAGGGGAAATAATAATGTACTTAACATAGACATACTATTAATATGAGTAAAAGTATGTCTGTGAATGAAACTACTTACAAGGAGTGCGTTCACTGTTTCAGAATTGTCTTTTCAGTTATCGCAAAATAATGATAAAATGAAAGGTTTTCTGTTCCCCCCAATTTTCGTATTAACCGTTTTAGAGTGTATACAATTTTGAATCTCCTTTAGTGGAGGGAGAGTGGGGGAAGATGGGATCTGAAAATGGGGTTTTTGCTTGAAAATTCGATATTGGGCTTTTATTTTCTCTAAAAACTTCTGCTTTTTGTTGAGTACAAAAATGGCATATAAAAATGGATATGTCCATTCTAAAGTGTTGAAACTATCGTCATTCAAAGATTGTCCAGCCTACTGCCATCCAGCGCCTGACTCAGTTGGGTCTCTACATGCATGGTAGATCACCAATATTTTGCTAGCTATGGACAAATGGTGATTAAAAGTTTTGATTTTGATTACCTTCACCAGATCTGGAGCCCCAGTGCCAGGGATGGACACTGGCTGATTCTCTGAGATGCTGACCACATTGCACATAGCATGAGCTCAGTTCTCTGTTGTTCTATCTTCATTTTTTGCATTTTGAGAAAATAGCCATTTTATTTTCAGTAGCTGTTTTTACATATTAAATGGTCATTTGAATGAAAGTTTTTTTGTATGGAGGTGCAAATACTATTAATTGTTTGTTTTATCAGTTAATATAAAAATTGACACCTTTAATTCAACAAAAGAAGGGGAAAATTACTTTGGAGATAGTGAGTTCTGAATATTTTGAAAGTCTGTTTTGTACTATCTCCATTTTAAGACCAAAATATCTTATTTTAGCAACGTTTAAGAATGCTTGTTATATTTTATCATTCTAAATTTCTTTTTAGACCATGTATTTTCACTTTGAACCTTTTGTAGTTACTTTTTGTTGTCTACAAAAATGGTCAATTGTTTGATCTATATTTTTACATGCAAATTTATAAAGGTTATACAGAACCACATAATTAAACTGTGTTAAAGCTCGGAATCATGTTTTTTAATGAGACTAGTAAAAATGCAGATGGGATAGGTCTAGAAGTGAATGCTGTGAGTCTAGTTCTACTTCTTCTTTTAATTGTAAGTGGTAAAAGTAATAATTATATCATAAACAAAACTTGAAAATGACTGTAGAAATAACAACTCTAAGATGTCATTACTAAATTACATTTACTGACAAACTAACAAACACAACAAGAACAGAACAAAGACAAACTGCAGAAAATCAGGATTGCTTCATAATAGATATGAGCTAATGTCAATTTTGCCCATGAAAATAAAAAGATACCTCGAATTAAAAACTTATTCTTAATTTAGCTGAAAGATTCATATTTTTCATGTCAAATATGAAGTGATGATGATCATAACATTTAGTCTGAAATCGAGAGATTATTCAAGGATTTGAAAAGTATGCCTTCTAGCATATGACACAAAATTATGTATGAACTTCCCGCTATTTAATGCTAACAGAACACACAAAAACTATTTCAGAATAGTTTGGACATAGAATAATGGGATAAGTGACAAAATGAAACTGTTGAATCATCATAGACTCTAAATTAACAAGGGTTATTGTCACCTATTAGAAGGGACATTCCTAGACAAACGTTATATTTTTTATGCCCTTACTGATTCCACACAAGGGAACATTGATGTAAATTCAGTGGATACTTTCTATATTGTTTCAAACTAGCAGTGATATATCATTTATTTTGTTTTATGAACAAATAAAGACAAAGAAGATGTTCTTATAACATTTTAAATATGTAATAAACTCCTCGTCAGATGGCAGAGATATAAATAGATAGGATAAGGTTTCCATGTTATTCTTAGTAGTCTGATTGGTTAACTTGGACTTTAGCATAAGGCAGAAATAAGCTTGATACAAAATTGTGGACACAGCACAAGATTATTTTGAAAATCTACCTGTTAAGGCAAGTAGTCGGTGAAATAATTACATTATATGGTAGATTTTTTATCCCTCTGTCACATGACGTATATATCTCCATATAGCCCAGAAGTGGAGATACACCAACAAAGAACTGAGCTGGCAATAGGGAAAGTTTTCAACAGGTCCTCTAAAATAAACTTCCATGGCCTAGTGAGAGTGGAATTTTCCCTTCTTCTGTTGCTTCAGAGCACAGCAGTGGAGTAGATCTATTTGTCAAAGCAAGGGTCAAGAACTCTTGCTTTTAATATACGAAGACATGGCTATTAAATAGCAGCCTCCCATGACCATAAGTGGCTTTAAAGGAGCCCTTGTCTCTGAAAGGGCGGAGGGAGCAGAAACAGAGGCAAAAAAAGAAATTTGAACAGAGTTCCAGGAAAAGGCAAAATAAGATGTCATGGATGGAACTCCAGTAGGCCTATATGAAGCAGCCATGTTTTGAAGTTGAAAGCCCAATCAAAAGCTCCCTATGACTAGATCTATTTTTTTTTAAGTTAAAAAAACCTTGGATTTCTCAAAATGATTTTTTTTCAGCCCAAATATGTGACTATTTTTTATTTCTGGAGCAATTGTCATGAAATTTGGCTTGAATATAGAACAAAAGAATCCAAAAAATTGATCAGAATGAATTTTCTATAACATTTTAAATTTTTGAGAGAGTTGAGATTTTGGGTTCAAATTTGGGTAACATCTGTGATATTTTTACATATCAAGTTTTAAAATTTATGAAAAAAAATCCAAGCAAATTATCAAAAATTCCATCATATTATTTTTAGATACTGAACTGGAAAATATATATGGAAACTTCTAGAAATTGAAAAGTATGAAATCCTATTTGTAGTAAAGTTATGCAATGTTTGGCAGCAAAATTCAAAGTGGTGGTCATTCTCAAAGCAACCAAATATGATTTGAAATTTTGTTCTACTGTTTTCCTCAAATTTGTCTAGGCCAGATTTGATGATAATGATTAAAATAATCTCTCAGCTGTTTTCAAGATGATCCCCCACTCTCCTTTTGAAAACCTGATAGTTATATGAAATATAAGTGTAAAGTGAAAAATATACAGTGGACCTATGTGAGAGCAAAGACTTCTGTTTACAGCAATTCATGGGATAAAATATACACTAATTACTTAACTGCAAATATCATTGCAAGGCCTTATTTCATCTTGTGATTCAAAGCAATATGCTCATAAACCGGTACAGTTAGCCATAAATGCTGGTATTTTTGCGGGCATGAATCTCCATCAAAATTTTTTATAAACCATTTTTTGTGATCATTTGGACCTAAGAATTCAATTGTGATTCTTGATGTGCAAATAGCATCTTTATAATGAAGAACTGAAAAATTTGCAGACAATCCCTCTTTTAACAATAATTTTATAAAATATCAATTGAAAATAAAGGAGGATGAGGATGTTGAATCTGGAACATGTTTATTGTAAAGAATTGATGTAACGTCCTTGTCACCATAATTGCGTTGCCCTCGGATTTCATACATCCAGAAAAAAAAATGCGTGTTGTACCAAAATAATAGTTACAATGTGAAAACCTGTTTTTTCCCCTCAGTCCTTGGAGTGAATTGATAGTTCTGAATTCTGCCTCCATATACATGTATTTTGAGTCCATATTTTTTTTTAGTATCAAATTTCACAACTTATTTCTTAAAAGTTTTATGCAATATTTCTAATCTGTAGGTAAAATGCAAGTGGTTGTGACTGACACTGTTGAAAAATTGCAAAAGCTTCTTGGCCTCAAGGCTGAAGTGGCATCTTTGAAACTGGTCATTGTGGTTGAACCAGTCATTGCAGAGATGAAAGAGGCAGCAAACAAGCAGAATGTGGAGCTCCTGCAATTTCATGAACTTCTGGTAATGATCATTTTGTCTGTGAGAAGAGGAAAAAAACACTTTGTTCAATGGCCTCACTATCATAGATACTAACATCAATGGTCTGAGGTGCCAGTAAGATTCTCAGTTAAAAATAAGAGATCTTTCAAGTGAATATTTCTTTTGAGGACTGTAGATGGAGGAACATTTTGGTTAAAAAATATCTTTATTGATATGATGTGTTTGGTTACGGATGTGTCAGTTTTTTGTTGTTGTTTCTTTAGAATCAGTTTATTCCTGTTTCAGATATCTGTTAGATTTTGATAGATTTTCGGTATGTCAGTTATTGCTAAGTTGTAATTGATTCTGTTTTAATTTTCCTTTTCAGGCGCTGGGGACAAAGCATATGCACAATCCACTAGTGAGTTCTATGGGTGTTCCTGCTTCATGGTTTCATTCCCTTTTACTATGCTCCTTCTGGAAATAATAAAAGTTAAAACAAAGTTTGCAATTTTGTTTCCTATCAGGATGCATCTCTTTGCCCATTTTTCCAAAACCCTGGCCAGGAGCACAACTCTACCAGTCAAATTGATTTTGAACTATGATTCTTTTTTTAAAAAATCATTTACATTAGGAAAATTCCTGTATAAAGTTTTCTTTTATGAAGTTATTTCCTCATTACAGCCTCCCAAGCCCTCAGATCTCTTTTCCATCATCTACACAAGTGGAACCACAGGTAAGGAAGCATAGAAGAAAATTCATCACAATTTTCAGAAAAATTATCTAGAAATCACTTTGAATAAAAATTTTGAATGGGTGACTGATGGGTAGATTGATGAACATAGTTCTTAACCCTAGACCCACACATCACATATATATACAACAGGTAAAGCAAAACCCAGCATGTGACACCCTGTATTTATTCGTAGGGGAGGGGCTCCTCATTGCACTGTGATATCTCACAGTGTCACTTAAACTTGGAGTTTATCAGCCCCCATTTGGATGAATTATCATCACAGTAAATATAGACCTTCAAAAGGTAAAGGAAACTTTACCTAACAGGACAGTGAGAAATTCCATGCCCAAAGATGAAATTCTCTTAAACAGAAGACAGGAACAGAAATCAAGGGCCACCTGGCCCACTCAAGCCCTCTCAAGTGGTTCGAAATTACAATTAAAAAACTCAATAATGCATGCGAAGAGTATCAGATACATGTAGTCACTTTGTTTATACCATATTGAACAATAATGCAGACTCCCCTGACCACTTGACCCGCTCAACATTTTTTGCATTGACCAGCGATCAAGCTGTTGAGAGCAGAAGTGAGCTATAATTGCTATGAATGAAAGCTACAGAATCCTAAATATCTATTAGTTTATATATGAGATAGCTCTCTTGTGCTCTCACTTGAGATGATATATATATACTTCTTTGTAGTCACTGCTGTCCTGTCCACGCAAGCCAGTCTGATCTAATAAGAATGATCTAAGTCCATGTGGTCAGAGGGATGATAGCTTGCATTTTACACTGAAACTCAATAGCATGAATGTAAATACATTCTTATGTGAAGTGGTTTGGTCCAAGCAGTTACATTAGGTTTTGAACACATATGTAATGGAAATAGTCGAGGGATGATAAAATTGATACCCATATAAAATTGACATGTCTTTGTGAGTACGACCTCTTCTCTTCCTTTGGCTCATGCAAATATGATCATATCTGAAGAAAGGATGGAGTTAGGGGAAGGATTAGAGGAAGACATTGGTCAGTAAGGTGATATGATGTAGGCCTGCATTGTGTCACTCCGAAGCCAAGGCTGAGTCAAAAGAAACACCCTGAGGCTAAATACTAGTGCCGACAATCCAGACTGACAAGCTTGGCAGTGCACAGTGCAGAGCGTCATGGCCTTCACGCTGGGTCACAGTTCTAGGGTTAAGAGGGTTTGAATTCATTAGTATTTAAATTTATGTAGTCAGAGTGTTCCAACACTCAACTAAGTACAGATTGAATGATCAAATGTGGTAGACTAATATTGTTAAAGCTTGACAGTAAAATGGAAGCTGTGAGTGAGTTGTATGATTGCATAAGCAGGACTTTAGATCACGAAAGAACTTCGATTTTTAAGAGGTAAATCAGTTTCATCAAAACAGAGTTTTGTCTGAACCCATATTTTTTATTTTGGAACCCTTAAATCAGTCTATGGTAAAACATTCAGCATTGATAAAAATAATATGTCAACATTCAATGCATAAACATTTAATTGCTACTGTTTCAGAGACCTGGACTTTTGTTGTGATTTAAATTGTAAATATGATGATGAGTTCAAGCAAATATTTAACTTTATTAACTACTTTTTTTTTCTGTGCTGCAGGAAATCCTAAAGGAGCAATGCTAACACATCATGCCTTTATTCTGATGATTGACAGTGTCCTCACACATATCAGGGTAATATATCTTGTTTATCTATATAATATGATGATGTTGACTGAAAAAATGTATAGAATCAATATGCCGGCCCCTTTGGCTAGACTGCTCACAAAAAAGGTAGAGTAGCCATGTTTTACTCGATTAGTCCAAAATGTTCACATGACTAAATTAAATCAAATCAATTAAAATCGTCGTCGCTGACGCCCGAAACCGATCAACTCCTGTGAAGTTACGTTTACTTTCATGAGATAAATTGGCTGATCATCTCCTGTCTCGCATTGAATTTGTTGTCTTTGGAAAAGGCTAACTTTCTCTGCTCAGAATTCGTGAACTGGGCTTCTTCCCCATTTAACCTGTATTAGAATGCATTTCATAATTACGGTAATAGGGCTTTGAATGGTAACAGAACTTTAAAAGCCTCTTTGATATTGCTAGATTGATAAGAATATAATTAAATTGCTTTATTAAAATCTTAAATGGCATCTCTCACTGATATTTGGCTGTCTCTACTAAATCTAGATTTTATCTCAATTCCAGATCACCAGTTTTGAATATAGATTCTAAATTTACAGTGTAAACTATAGATTGGGAAATATAAATATAATATAGATATTTTATTAAGGCATGCTTTAGTCTTTGTAATCTAAAGTATGTGCCAGGACCAAAAGATCAGGTCACACTCATATTTTGGCCACATGGTCATTCTACATCTTTTGGAGTAGTCTGGCCCCATGGTCATTCTACATGTTTTGGAATACTTTGGCCATATGGCCAGCCTTATCAGCTCCTTAAGGGGAGGGGCGGCACCTGAAAAGTCGGAAAATCCATCAAAGTATCAAATCTGGGTTTTTCTGTTATTCAAACATTTTGTCCATTTTTCTTGACAAATCTAGCTTTAGTTTCAACTAAAAACAGTATCTATGGTCAAAACTAACCATTAAAAGACAGCAGAGTGTAAAAAAGAATCCATAAACATGCATCCAATATCGCAAAAATACGCTACAATAATCAGACTGCAGCGCCCATCACAAGCATCTCATGTGGGTAAATTTAGCGCTGTGACCGTTCTCTTCCATTTCCCTACACATCTGGCCTAGATTCCCAGTCTGAGGTCACTTTACATTGAGACCACAGCCTGGAAA